>JAOVVF010000031.1:10698513-10715739 GCA_028565595.1 Duopalatinus emarginatus | reverse complement strand
AAAATCTGTAACCTATGAATGAGATTTTGTGATCGAGAATGCGCAGATTTTGTTTTTTGGTGCGCAAAACTTTTGATTCTATTTTGACGCCATACTACTGTTTCATCTTGTGTATTTCAAAAAAAGTCACTTAAATAGGACCAGGGTTGCTGTGACAAGTTTGAATTTTCGGAATATAACAGAATTGTGGACCGTTCTGCAGGAAGTATGGTGTTCTGCCACTTCAGCGTGATTTATTTTAAATTGAAGAAGTACTGTTTTGTTTTGTGTGCTGCGAGCAGCCGTGTTCATATAGGACTCACCGTATTGAACTGAGGTTTGAGCCGAACGTGGGCGTTTACTTCCATACTCCAAAGTTACAGGCTTTAGAAGAACAGCATTACTTATGCAGCCTCGTTATTCATGTAACTGGAAATAATTTCCCAGTCATACACAGAAAAGCATCTGGAACGCCGATTTCAATTTATTCGTATAGTTCAAACTACAGTCTAGAGTTGCTTTGGCAACAGCACGCATGACCTCAGCATGTTCATCCTGAAGATAAAGGTTTTATTTTATTTTAGTTTTATTTGGTAACAGGAATTCAAATGACTCTTCTGTTTATTTATATCTAAAATAAGTGTATGACTGAAGGTAAAGTGCCTGATATAAAATATTTACAGTGTCTGTAAAGTGAATTTTTACGAATGTTTGGGCCGACCGTGGATGCACTCACAAAGTGCTTCAGTTTGAAAGTTGTTTTTTTTTCGTTTTCTTCAAACGGACACTTTTGTTTCACTGATAGTTTGTGATTTGTCGTTTTTGTGAACAAAAATCAGATTTTTGATTCCCACTACGAACATATTGTGGTTTTTTTTTTATCTACTCGGTAAAGCAGCAGGCCTCGAGGACATTACCGCTGTCCGACTTCATTATATATCACCAGAGCCAGTTTCCCGCCGTTACCTTTTAACAGCTCCATTAATCCCAGCAGACATTAAGGAATGAGCTATTTGCATAAATCCGTGAGAGAGGGAGCAATAACAATGTACAGAACTGCACTGCTCTCCTGGCTCTCTTTCTTTCTGAACCATTAAACTCATATATTCCAACTGTACTTTTCAGGACTTTTTCCTCCTTCTTCTTTCCGCTCCCATCTTTCTCACTCTCTTGGTAATTAGTTGCAAATTAAAAAGTCAGATTTAATGAAGCCAGTTAACTTGTTGCCAGCTGCATCAAGCACAAGATCGCAGGGGAATACAGCATGGCGATGAGAAGCGCCTCATGTCACTGACATTTGAATAAATGCAAACAGGCAGCCTGCTGAGAAATCTTGTTGAGGGATGACTAAGCCTTCGTGATGATGATAATGTGCAGATGTTTCTCCAGTCGCTGGGACTGTATTAGCAGCTAGCTATAAATAAACGTAAAGTTCGTCTCCAGCCGAAGATTGAGACCTGTAACTACTATCTGAGAAATCCTGTTATTAATTAATGTGAGTTGTGGGTATAATTATCTGCATGCACAGAAGTGCCAGAAAATCTGGTACAGACAAGCCTGTGCAAAATACATAGGTTGGTGGATGGGTACGTCTTCCAGCGTCTCTGACGGTTGAATGCTATGTGTGCCTCCTTTCTGATGAGTTACACCTGTTTATGTCCTGCATTCATTCTGATGGGTTTGGCCTCTTTCAACAGGACCATCACATATAGTGTTCACCTGTCAGATGTGATGATGTCCCATGGAATGCCAACTAAACGAACCCCACCACCAGCTTTATTAATTAAAGCAATAACATCTCTAAAAAAAAATGGTAAAAAATGGTAAGATTTTATTTTTTGGAGCACAAATGAGGGTTAAATAAGGTCGTGTATCTTGTTTTATGAAGCCCTTTTTTTTTTTTCTTCTTTTTTTTTTGTGTGTTATGTTTGGGTTTTGTTTTTGCAGTTGTTAGAAAATAAACATTGCCTTTATTATGAACTGCGTTTTTTTAACAATATAATTATTATTAATATAATAATAATAATATTATTATTATTATTATTATTATTATTATTATTATTATTAATATTATTATTATTGTTGTTATTGTTTGAAATATGCTTTGCATTATATACTTTGCATTATCCAAAAACATCATCCAAGAAAATTATTTTTAAAAATGTTTTTATTGTCTGTTTTAAACCATAATATTAAACATTTTGGACATGGGAAGGTAAATTTTTATATTTTTTTTTATACTTTAGCCTGTTTAACACATTTACAAATCTATTTGCCTTTTCATATCTAATATTTTAACACAATCAACATTTTTATAACATTCTAACATTTAAGTTTAAAAACCTTGTTCACTGGGCTAGTTTAAAAGGACAGTTTTTTTTCTGCAGATCTGGCAACCCTGCTGTCCAATACTTTTGAATCAACACTTATTCATAATCCAAAAATATTTTCAGAACCCTTTATTTTAAAATGTTTCTCTTTATTATTCATTGTGAAATAGGTCAAATTAGGTGCACTACAGTCATGTCTGTATTAGGGATGGAATCAGCAACCTTCTGGTCACAGGACTCGGTCCCTAACTATAGGATTTAACCACCTAGTTCATTTGTAGTAAAATAACTATAAAAGTAACTAGCCAATAAAAGCAGTAGTTTCTTCACGTTTTTTTTTTTTTCATTCAAATGGTCACTCTAGTAAAATGTCACCTTGTGCCTGTCTCGAACTCTAATGAGCTGCCTTGCTGCCCAATCCCTATTTAGGCAGCTGCCTAGGTAAAGAGGATTCTAACTAACATCGCACTATAGAAGGCAGATTATTGGGACGCTCTGTTTAGATCATTTGTATCCACATGCCTTTCAAAACAATTGGCTGCGGCGACACAAGCCGCTAGCATGACAGCTAGCATGACAGCTAGCATGCCGCTGTGTACTGAAAACTGTTAAATAGTCACAAAAAGTAATTACACATGGGCAACTTTACAAACATATGTATTTTGTGAGCGTTATTTACATCTGAAAAGTTATATATAATTAACTATATAAGTTATATAGTAGGCAGCATTTTGAGGCATCTAAGAATTGAGACATCGTTTTTCTTGGGAACGTGCGTAGGATGACAAAAATGCCGTCTACACAGAGTGCTCACTCAGAGACCCTATGAGTACTAAAAGTCACTTATGAAAAGGTTTTTTAATGGTTTGAATGGTTAATGGTTGTACCTTTTTAAACAGGCTCTATCTAGAAGTTTTCCCTGAACAGAAAACCCAAAGGGACAACCTGAAGTACCATTTTAATGCATTGAAAGGAACTGTATAATCCTCTTGAGAGGAGTGCACTTAGTAATGGGGGACATTTAGTCAAGTTGGTTCGACACAAATAAAACATGGGGAAGATGCTTCGTTCAGATACTGCGCACTGCCGTCTGCCGTCTGCAGCGCCCATTTATGTGCAACGTCCACATATAGAGTAAAGCGTGTTGAGAAAAAGTGGTGAGGAGACGTAGTGAGCATCTGCAAAGTTGTTTTCCCCAGATGCTATCTGTATAATCCTTGATTGCCCAACTGGCTTTTATTGATTTGCTGGTGGAGGAGTTGCACAAGTTCAATCTCACAATTCAGTGTGCAGCATATTAACGGGTGTTAAATTGCTGATGGGCTGCAGATGGTCCCAGTGCTTTCCACTCTCCACTTTTCCCAGTCTTATTTAATTGGACAGATTGCATATTACACGATTAATCAGTATTTACAAATTATACAGAGGCCACGTTAACACACCAGTCTTATGTATATCGAGGTCTTTTTGGAGGGTTGTGGCTTGTAAGTGCTTCAGATGTCGTTTGGAATTAGAAAGCAAGTGTAGGGATGGACAGCGAAGGTAATCTGATTAATAGTGGCTACAGGGTTTGTGGCACTGATCAGGAAAGAGAAGGGAAGTGTGGAAAGCTTGGTTTGTTTTAAATAGCATATACATGCATGGTGATGCCTCATGTTCTGGATGAACATGCGCCAAAACCTGATGGCAGACAAGTTTGTTGAAATTCTCACCATATTCTCACCATATGTCAACGTCTTGCTTTAATTCAGAAATGAACGCTGAAGCTGAGAGGTGGCAACCAAACCTGATGCCATAGCAGTGTTCGAAATGAGAATTGAATTTGTGTTCAGCTTATTTATATTTGCATTGTCACTCTCAAACACTCTCTAATGAAGGATTCGAAATGTCATTAGTGCCAGATATCATATTTACTATATTAATATTGAACTATGTGTCAGTCTGTGGAAGTCTGTGGGGGCAGCCGTGGCCTAATGGTTAGGAAACCGGTCTTCTGACTGAAAGGTCCCAGGTTCGATCCCTGCACAGGCAAGACATGACTGAGGTGCCCTTGAGCAAGGGACCTAACTCCCCCAACTGCTCCCCGGGTGCTGTGGTTTGGGGCTGCCCCCTGCCCCAAGTGTGTTCACTGCCCTCTAGTGGTCATTGGTGTGTGTGTGTGTTTCACTGCACTGCACGGATTAAAATACTAAAAAAACAAACCGAAATAACAACATATACTTAAATAGTGTCAGACAAATTATCACCCGGAACATAAGCATATATTATTTTAAAAAAAAGTTTGAAGAAGTTTAACAACATCAGTATTTATTTAGAAATTGTTGTGCTGGTGAGCAGTTTATTTTCACACACTGACTTTGGTCTTAGATGTGTCCCTGAGCCTGGCGTGTTGGTGGAGGACTGCCTTGTAGCAGTGAGCAGGCAGGTCAGTGCCTCCAGTATCATGGCACCAGTATCAGGCACCAGGTCGGTGCCTCCAGTATCATGTCTGCATCGAGGATGAACAAAGCCATCGTCATGTTCTTACAAAGCACTGATCTGGTGGACAAACTGGTCATGAGTGGCCTGGAGATAAACGGCAGCCATGTTAACGTTATGCCGCTATCAAACCCGGCAAAAAAGGTGTTCCTGTCTAATGTGCCTCCGTTCATTCAAAACAAAAAGCTCGAGACAATCCTGGGAAGACACGGGAAAGTCAAGAGCCCGATCAGAATGATTCCTCTTGGCTTCAAAAAGCCGGAGTTTAAACACATCATGTCTTTCAGACGACAGACATTCATGATGCTGAATCAACAACACGATTCTGATTCTACGAACTGTGGTGAAATATGGACATATTAAACAGGCCTGTCCTGGTAAAGACACTCAGCACCAGAGGAGACGACAGTACAAACTGGAGATAACGGGAAAACCAAGGACAAATTCAACAACAATGAAATTACAAACACGAAGGAAGACCTGAAACCTGTACTTAGACCCAGTGATGTGAAGCAGTAGGCCACAGTGACCCAGGAGGAGTCAGATGATGATTATGAGGACATGGAAAGTCTACCTGACCTCAGTGAGTCTCAGGGTTCAGATCTGAGATCTACAATAGGTAGGACAGTGCTATACTCACTTACTGATGGAAACAGATTCCTAGATCAAACAAAGCGACAAAGGAAACCAAACATTATGGAATACTTTATAAACCGGAGACTGTTTTTAATCTCCTGCTCAATAATCATGAGAAAAGTGACTTTTGAAGAACTTGGCAAACAAAAACACTACAGACTGAAAAAAATCATGACCACTGTAAGACACATACTGACTGACCGCACTAAATAAACCAGGCTGATGGAGACAGAGACTCACTATAACCTCCTGGGGTTAGTGTGAGGGAATAGACACACAGACATATGATGTATATGTATGTGTGTGTTGTGTGTGTGTGTGTGTGTGTGTGTGGGCGCGCACTTGTGTACAAAGAAGTTTGTTTAAAAAAGGCTCTTTGATCTAATGGTAAAATAAAGAGCTTTAAAAGTCAAGTCTCTCTTGCTCTCTCTCTCTCTCTCTCTCTCTCTCTCTCTCTCTCTCTCTCTCAGTTTGGTCCAGATGGATGCCATGCTGTCTTCGGCTTATAGTCAGTGCTATTGAATCTCTGTGATATTGTGATTGTGTTTACATGCGCATTAATAATCCAATAATTATCTGATTTTTGGCAGTTATTTTATTATTGAGTCTGTGTGTAAACAGCTTATTATATCTTTAGCCTGATAATCAGTTCATTCAGCAGGTTTATCCTGTTAATCTCTTTTGTTTCGTCTTTTATTGTGCATATCCACAAACAACACACCTCTTCATATCTGAAACAAAACTGAGATGTTGGGTCATTTTTTTTATTTTATTTATTTGGATTATAATTGCACATAATGTAGTGCTGTATTTCCTCTTTTGCAGAGCTGGTACTCAACACGGCTGATAAGAATCTGATTATTGACTTAGCAGGATTTTGCTGTTATCCTAATACTTAGGTGTATGTCAATTTATTCTTCCAATTTTGCAGATTATAAGATCTGATGCTTTTGTACTTTGTAAATACATTCACTGAGCAGTCACTGTGACCAATAAAAGAAATTTAGAAATAAAGAAAGGTTGGTAAGAAGAAGGATTGTTATATTATAGCCCCTATAACATAATTAATAATAAGGACGAGCTTGTTTCGTGGAAGTTCCCCAAGATTGATTGGAACTATAAATGGATAAACAATAAAATGATCAGCATTAACAATTTGTCGTGGTATCAGCCCAAGACGTGATCCAAAAACAGGGTCAAAACTGGCACAGGGTCAGGCTACATGTGACATCAGAGTCAGAACAGGATCGATATCAAAAAGAAGTCAAAACTGGAAATCTAGACACAAAAACACGACTTGGTTCAGGAATCCAAATAGTTTACAACTAAACGGAGACGGGAAAGACAGGGTCTAAGTAAGCAAACAAAGAGCAAGGCTAACCAAACACATGTAAACCTAATCTAACAATGAACTGAACACCAGACGGAAAACATAACTTGGTTGGTGGTTGGTGTGGTACAGTGGTAACATCATTGGCTCCCATGTGAGAGACCTGGGTTCGATTCCTGGTCTGTGCTACGCCAATAAGAGTCCTTGGGCTAGACCCCTAACACTACGTTGGCCTACCTGTAATACCAGTAACCTTATAAGTTGCTCTGGATAAGAGCGTCGGCCAAATGCCGTAAATGTAAACTAAAACTAATGGAAATGAGAATGGGTGGGATTCGAAGTAATTAGGCTGGAGGCAGGTATTTTGTCTTGCTCCTGGGAGCTGAGGCTAGAAGTCCTAACAACCACCATTAGAAATAATACATTAGAAATATTTCCAAAACTTTTTTTTTTTACAACCTACAGCACAACCTGCCGTTCATACTATCAGTTATTCTACAGTGAAATGTTTCCTCTTTATGTGTCAGCAGTGTAAAAAGAAAAAGGCTGGGCACATATAACATCTGTATTTCTCATAAGCACTTAATCACAGTGTATGAAGTGCCAGTGGCCAGAGCTCAGTAGACCTTTCTTCAGAAGGTCACGAGTTCAAATCCCACCACCACCAAGCTGCCACTGCTGAGCCCTTGAGCAAGGCCCTAAAGTCTGAACAGCTCAGTTGTATAAATGTAAGTCACTCTGGATAAGGACGTCTGCCAAATGGTGGAAATGTACGCAGAAATACGAGAAATACTAGTAGGGTTGAAAACTGGCACAGGGAGCATAGAGCGGCAGAAATAAAACAGGACTAGGACCAGCTTGCGGAAATATTCTGTAGGCAATGAACTCCATAGTTCCAGCAAAACGGTCCACAATTGCATTGTCCCTGTTGGAAGTAGCCAACCCATCAGAATGAATGCAGGATATAAATGGGAACGGGTATAGCTTATAGGAGACATACCAGGGGTCTCATGGAATGCAGACTAAACAAACCTCATACCATTAAAACGCTTCTGTAGATGTCTATTACTTTGTACAAGCAATGGAGGATGCAGCCAGTGATGTGCAGAGGTGGTGTTGCTTTGTGTCTTGCATCGGTTCGTCTGTCCCAGTTCTGGCACTTCAGTGTACATAAAGTAAATATTTCGACTTGTCGAACTAGCTTTGCCCTTCTATAATGTTGTGTTAAACTATGTTGCTGTCAGACAACGAAAGAATTTACTTAATGAACAGATTTCAGAATGAGTATTGAGTAGTCGGGATAAAGAATGCCAACTGTACCATGTGTTATAAAGCTTTAAAGGATTTCTAAAGATTAGACAGCGTCGAATTCTTACAGATATCGACCCCTGTGCAATTTGGAGGATTGAACGGAGGAAAAAAAGTGCCTCAGTAGCATGAGTGCGTCAGTTTATTTGTTTCTATTTGTCTCTACTCTGTGATGTCTGCGGATTAGAGAGCTGCAGAGGAGATGCCGTGGATTCCATCGGTGAAAAGCTCTGTCTTTGTGGCAGATCGCTGGCATTGATGGAGCTGCGTAATTTGGGCCGCGCGAGGAACGGCGGAGAGGCTGTAAATTGGGAAGCAAACACAGGCTTTAAAGCAATACTTTCAGTCTGCTACCTAACTTTCCTTTTCTCATCACATCTATACTAAATTGACAGATTTTCGGGCTATGAATTCTTCGCTATCTTAATGGATTAGATCGATCGAGCAGTCGCTGAACGAGTGTCTTTGTTGTGCACTTTTGAGGCACTCAGGTTGTGGTTTATGGCTTCCTTACTGCTTTGTCCTCAAATTGCTTCTGAACCCCTACTGAGGAGGCAGAGCTGAGATGAGGGAACGGGTTTTCAGCAGCTGGGTCTCGGTTATGGTGCTCATGCATCGCGTCTCAATCTGATTTGCTCGTCGCACATGGGTTCTAGCACAGTGCTGTTTAATTCTCAGTTCAGATTAAGGTGATTAAGATTCTTGAACAGCAGCTTTGACTGTAGTTCTGTCTCCAAGGCAAATGACAGGTTTACAGTAATGTGCTTATTCTAATATCTGATTGTTACTATAGTAACAAAATCCACATAATTCAAACCTAATAATCAGTGGATTTGAAATGCATTGTCATGTGATTAAAATTAACTTGCTAGAAATAATATAAAGTTTAATGTCAGGACATTTTAGGAAGGAGTCTCAACTGTCATGTCTTTGTAAAAGCCAGTTTTTGGATAGGAACTAATTTGACACATTATTGTAAAATTGTGAAGAGAAGTAAAAATGAGCCACTTATTGACCACTGTGCTTGTACACACGGAGGAATTTGACCTCCGCATTTAACCCATGTGTGTAGTGAAAAACACACACACTAGTGGCAGTAAACACATGCGCCCGGAGCATTGGGGAACCCATATCTACAGCACCTGGGCAGTAGTTTGGGATTAGGTGTCTTGGTCAACAGCACTTCAGTCAAAATCGAACCAGGGAACGTCTGGTCAGAAGGCTGGTTCCTTAACCACAAGCCCTTGGCAATGCCAACTAAAACAGTGTTGCATAATTGAGGTAAACTTTTGAATGTTCCTCTACATGAAAATCTTTAGTAAGTGAAGTGAAGTGATTGACCTACTGTGCTTGCACACAGAGGATTTTGACCTCCTCATTTAACCCAACCAGGCAGCGAAACACACACACTAGTGAATGCACATGGCTTAAAATATAGAGGTCAAATTGTGTGGTCAGGTGCCTTGCTCAAGGGCACTTCAGTCAAAATTGGTTCCCTAACCTTGAGCCATGGCTGCCCCATTCATTGCCATTGATAATGTGGCATAATGTTTGTTGCAGCTAAGTAACCCTATGTCTGGATCTAACATGCATCTAACAACTGACATGCAAGTATGGAGGTATGGACCTGGTCCTCCATATGCAAGATCCTTTGTTTATTTATATTTGTTGTTGTTATTATTCTTATAACAATTATTATTATTATTATTATTATTATTATTATTATTATTATTATTATTATTATTAGTGTTGTTTCCTTTTAATTTGTTTTCTTTTTTATTTTCTTTTATAATAATAATAATAATAATAATAATTATTATTATTATTATTATTATTATTATTATTATAAGATTAATAAAAATCTTTTTTAAAATACCTTTTAGATTGTACGGTCCTACAGTACACAAGTCCACATTTTTTATTCAGGATTTATTTAGAAAAAATAATGCATTAAAATACTAGTGTCAGAGCTGCTGATGAACCTTCTGGCCTTCACCAGCACTGCAGTATAGTAGTTCATATTATATGGAACAAGGTCATCCTTCTGCCTTATAAAGCCTGTATACCAAAGTAGGCCGGTGTAGCCTACATGGTAAAGCAGTGTAATCTGCTGCTGACTAGTGTCAGCTATTGTGTGCTCTTCTGCCAGCAGACATTCATTACAGGGAGAGAAATTGCTTTGTGGACACACTATGTGAAGGCTGAAGCAGATTCATGGTGGATATGAAGAGAAACCGAGGAAGGAACGCTCACACAGCTCACACAGCCACTTCCACTCCATGTAATGCCATTATAACATGTGGGATTTTTTTACCCAGTATATGAAGCGATACAGTCAGCAGGTCTGATGTGGAGATATTACGCAAAGCTTCACCTTTCAATCACTGCCAATTTCTCATCTCTCTAACCGTCAGAGTCAGGAGTTCCCAGAGCTTTGGCAGTGAATCTTTTTTTTCCATGCACAATTTAATGCTTTTTTCAAACTGAAGCGAATCTACAAGGACCTGTTGAGAATTTTCATATCCGTCCGTATGAAATATTTATTAAAACACATGCAATCCCTTGTTTTTAACTGCTGAAATTTATACTCTAGATGCAATAAAGATTTAGAGCCCTTCCTACTTAAAGGTGACTCAGTAAGTAGTTACAGGGATTACTGTGAATAATTAAAGCTCTTTGGATGCTTTGTGGATTGAAGAAGGATTGAAAGAGGGGATTTATTTAGAATAGAAAAACGAAGCCGATTGTTCCGAATGTGGCCCCTGAGCACCATCATGGAGCGCTCGCATGATTTATTAAGAGGTGCACTGTGTTTTTGCAGGAAAGTGCAGCTCCCGGGCCTCACTGTGGGATCTGGGTTATACTCGACGCATCTTCACAGATACCAATGCCTTCAGGTACCCACTGCTAAACCGTGCTAATGGTGAGGCTTTGTCTTGCAATGAATGCCAGGTGACGAGGAAGCTGTCGATCTCTGACACCGTGTTATCATTTCTGATTCAGACCTGAGGACGTGTCTATATCAGTGTGCATTCATTTGTCTGTAGATTCGAAAAAGGAAGATGATTGCCACAGGGAAGCATCTGTCAAGGTGTTTCTTGTGTCTGGATGTTCATTTTGTTCTTGCCGAGCTCATGAGAAGGGAGCTGTTTTTTTTCTTATTTAAATTGGTAGCCATTTTTTTATTTTCTGGCATTTCCAGCAGTCATTGATCCACAGTTCGCTTGATTTATCTTTAATAAGGGCATCAGCAGTCAATTATTGTCTGAATTATGCGTTGAATTCTATCCAGGTCCTCCTTACCTTCATACTCTCACAAAGGCTTGCCCTTATCATTTACAGCTCACTGGGCAAATATTTCTGATTGAAATCATTTATATCCTTGCATTATTCTTCCTTATCGATCAGTGATGTCTCTGTGGCAAAGAGGCTCACTATAGAATTCTGTGAATTCTTTCTGAAAAAAAAAATCGCTGTAATATTTCTGAACTCTTGAAACGGTTTTAATCAGACGGGGTCAATTAGTTTTCTGTTGCAACTCGGTAACGTGGGCTGTAATTCAAATCTTAATGAGCTTTGTATAATACGGTGTTGTTTCTATAGCAACGCCAATTCACACTGACCTGTACGGATGCTTTACATAAGACGAAAAAGAAGCAGCCTTTTTTAAAAAAAATTTATTTTAGGTTACACATACATTATAGGACAGTAAAATATTTTTCACATTTCCCACATAAAGCCTTGCTCAAAGGCCCAACAGTGGCAGCTTTGCTCGAACCCCCAACCTTTTGATCAGTAGGCTAGTCCCTAGAACTGCTAAGACAGCACTGCACTATGATCTAAGTCTATTAATAAACCTGTCAATGTTTTATTATGTAATTCCTGATATGTTTTCTTTGAGGATATTTTATAAGGACTCTACAGTATTAGTTCTGTGTTATATCTGGGAGGTAAAACTATGCCTTTTAGAGGTAGGAGCTATATTTTATGTGTTCTATTTATTTCACTTTTATTTGTATAGCGATTATAACTGTGGAAATTCTCCCAAAGCAGCTTTACAGAAATATGAAATGCGGATTTTATATTTTATGACTAATGAGCGAGTCCAATATGACAGTGGCAAGAAAAACCTCCCTGAGATGACAACAAGAAGGAACCTTGAAAGTAACCAGACTCGTGTATTGTTACCTTCGGTAGAAAATGAACGAATCGCTGTTTGTAGGTGCTATAAAGTTACTATGATAACATGGCAAAATGACATTGCAAGATGTTTGAGAGCTGAATCACATAAGGCTGTATTGCTTTTCAGCATGGGAGGAACAGAGGAGGGGGCTGCCAGAGCATGGTGACAGATGGTCCTTTAGATTCTGTGTATTACTTTCATCATGCTGTAAGCAGTATTTCATTTTTCTTGTCCTGCTTTTCATCAAGAGGCAAGGTCATGTTTATTGTTTTAAAAAGGCTGTATAGCCAATGGTGCAAAGAAGGCATACAGCTGTAGATCTGCCTAATCATACCAGACAGTGAATCATTTGTCTGCTTTCGAAGAACATGCAGAGATAACCATGCAGTATCTGATATTCATCCTCAGTAGAGTACAGTATAGAGGACTTGACTTTACATACTCAGCATCAGGTCTGTATGCAATTCATTTCGTCAGTAAAGAACATGATCAGTACCTTCATGAATTCTCACCCTTTTCTTTCTTAGTAAAATATGGCATTATTAATAAGTGTTTATCTGTTTTTGTCTTGTGAAGTGCACTATCAGGACTCTCATGATGACTTGTACATGCTCCACTCTTTCACCAGTTAGCCATCATTTTGTAGTTTAGCTATCTGTGAGTTTTGACTTTTGAGTCATAATCAGTAATTTATTTATTTATTTATAACTACGTTTATATGGGTGTCAGTATGAAGAAAATAAGGGTTATCTAAACTTTTGCACTTTTTTTTTTGATATGATGTAAAATTTTAGATTAGATTAGATTCAACTTCACTGTCATTGTGCAGAGTACAGGTACACAGCCAATGAAATGCAGTTAGCATCTAACCAGAAGTGCAAAATAAAATATTACTACCATTATTATTTAGAGATAAAGTGCCGTGAATGAGTAAAAAGAATAATGCTTACAGAATGTTAACAAGAGGTAAGTAGGGTTATTATTTACAGTATAAATACAATGAGAATAAAAATGCATATATATGTATATATGTTTGTGGATGGATAGATGTGTGTATATATATATATATATATATATATATATATATATATATATACAATGAGCTCTGTAGCAGCACCCAAGGCATGATTTTAACCAGATGTAGAGTTCCAAAGTCGGCTAAACTGTCCAACTTCTGCAACCCCTTACTTGAGCTGGTGTTACTTGAAAGCTAACAAAGTGCTCTGTTATATTGTTAGAATGTGCTCATGAAAGTGTAGTTGTTGTGATCCAGAGCTGTCATAGAGTTGTTATGATCCACAGTTATAATGTGTAGTTGTTGTGATCCAGAGCTGTCAGGTCCAGGGTGCTGTCTCTGTGTTTTAAAGCTATGGGTTGCATCTATTGTTTAAACTATGTAGTTGCATCAGATGAATACTTCATACATTCCCATGATGCACACAATTTTTTGCACTTTTTGTAAAATCATACATTAAATATCCTGGTTAATTATTTCATTGTAATAGATTTTTTTAATTTTTTAGATTTTTTTTAATAAGCAAAAATGTGATGTTTGAATGTTACATAGTCAAACATAATTTTTTTCCCTCATTAATGTTACAGTGGGGCTGCCCTTGTTTAACACTGATAATCACTTAAAAAATTTTGACTTTATAATTCATGTCCCTCAGGTGTTTCAGCGGAGAGAAGACGGTTCTGTAAACTTCTACAGGGACTGGGCTGCATATCGTGAAGGCTTTGGGAAGATCACCGGAGAACACTGGCTTGGTAAGGCACCGAATTATTATATTTCACATATAATAGAGTGGTTTTTTTTTTATCTATGTGCAAAGTTACATTCAGTCCAAATGTATTTATTCACTGTCTTTGTTATCAGCAAGTAAAGGCCAAACCAAGTCTTCTGATTTCCCACCATGTCATGACTAAAAAATGTACTTACCATTAATTAAAAGTTATTGTTGGAGAATGATGTTAGAGAACAGTATATGTAAACAACTACTGATGACATATCCAAAACATATTGCATGTAGTTAACATTGCTGATTTACGTAGAGAATTAAGAAAAGACTAACATAGTGTAGAATATTTTGATGTATTATTATGGCAGAAACAGATGGTGGTGGGTGCAGGGATATCCATGAGGACAGATATTGGATTCCCCAGACAGGAGAGGTGCAAAAACTAGTCTTTTACTGTCTTCTCTGACAATATATTCCTTTTACTTTCTTGCACAAGTCTATTTGTGTGTGTGTTTCTGACTATCTGTCACTTTCAGATTGCAACTAATATATGCAAAATAAATAGTATATTCATTAATTTACTGCATGGCTGCATCTACTTTATCAGAACCACAATATGGAGACAGTCACACATTGACAGCTTTTGGTGCAAAATGGTTTCATTTCAGGGACTAATCTAGTTTCTTTTTTATTCTGCACTGCTCAAGGGAGACATGTGCACATGTTCTTGAGACTAAGGCACCAATAATGTCGAATGACAGGCCTGTTACTGAATATCACCAATGTATGATATTTCCCGCAGCAGGTTATAAAAGAAGCCTGGCCCATGACACTGACCGCAAGTCTGGAAAACTGTGTGATATTTGTTTGGCTGCCCAGTAATATGTTTCCTGCCATAGGCTAAAGGATCCAATGGTTCTGCCTGATGGTGGAGCTCTAGGATGCCACTGCTGCTTAGGAAGATGAGTCTGAAACTCCTCTGATCTCTGATCAATAAGACATGAGGAAGCCAAGCACAATTAACCTATGAGTTCAAAGAGATGAGCTGGAGGGGAGAGAATAAAACAGTACACAGGCATGAAGATAAGGTGATGGAGAAAGACAGAGTGTAGAGGCCAGACTGCCCTCAGCAAAGACAAAGACACAGCAGAGATGCAGCTCAGCTGTAGGGCAGCTGTGTGGGATTACATTAACAGGAAATACAGACATTTCATGATTTAATAGTCATAATAATAATAATAATAATAATAATAATAATAATGCTAACAAAAATAAGAGTAAGAATACTATTAATAATAATAATATTATTATTATTAATAATAATAATAATGTGATTATTATTATGGTTATTATTAATAATTATTATTAATAAGGGTAATAACAAGGGATGCACCAAAATTTGATACTCACCAACACTAGTATTGATACCAAAATGAGTAACTATCTAAGTATTAAGTAATTTTTATTATTATTACAATTATTTACAATTATTATTATCAGTTTAAAATGCTGTGAATTGCACCACAGTGCAACCAATGGGGTAGTTATGGCCTAGTGGTTAGGGAACCGGTCTTGTAACCAGAAAGTCCTGGGTTGAATCCCTGCCCAGTGCAAGACACAACTGGGGAGCCTTTGAGAAAGGCACCTAACCCCCCCTAACTGTTCCCTGGGCACCGTGGTTTGGGGCTGCCCCCTTCTCTAGTGGGCTGTGAACACACTTGCCCAGAGTGTGTATGACACTCAGGGAGTAGTTGGGAGGTGGGTTAGGTGCCTTGCTCAAGGGCATTCATTATACATAATATGCTAGTGAATAACAGTAATAATAATATTAATGTAATCCCCAGGCTTTTACACTATAAAATGATTATAGTAGTCCTTAATCAGTATCTAATGATGTAAGGAAGGACTGTTTTAAGTAACAGAGTTACAAGTGAGTCACTTTTCAAGCCTTTTTACAAATTAATTTAAATATGAATGCTTTTTTTTTTTTTTACACCAGTTGTTCGTCATGTAAATTAGCTTGTTAGGCATCTTATAGATCTTGATATTGTGCTGTAATTTTATATTAGTGGTAAACAGTTGTGCCGTTGAAGATTTCGGTTTGGCTTTAGTCAAGTTTGTGATTGTGAGTAGTTGCATCTTCATGATATTTGCTTACCTGAAAAAATAAAAAGACACTCCTTTCATTGTCATGAAATCTAAGTCAGTCAGTCTATAATCAGAAGGCTTTCACAAAAAAGGCCAGCCTACTCGAACCCCTTGCCAAGGTCAGAGGTCATCACCTCTGTTTCAAGTTGATCCCAATCCAGTTTGATGCATTTTATCACTTATATCTTCATGGTCATAAATATGTAGTAGAGAAGGATGTTGTTAGTAGATACTACAGCAGTGTTCATGCATTAATGAAGCTGATGGCACTTCTAAGCATATTGAGCTAAAAGTGACGCCTTGTTGCTTATTATCAACTGTGCTGAATCTCCAGTAGCGTCTCAGCAGTGGTCCTCTCACCCTCCTTGTTAATTTCACCATTCAGCAGTGTGATTTCATTATGCAC
This sequence comes from Duopalatinus emarginatus, assembly GCA_028565595.1. NCBI lineage: Eukaryota > Metazoa > Chordata > Actinopteri > Siluriformes > Pimelodidae > Duopalatinus > Duopalatinus emarginatus. The sequence continues at coordinate 10,699,202 of JAOVVF010000031.1, read as the reverse complement.
TGTGAATGTGCTAGATCGTCTAAGAGTCCTGGAAAATGGCTTATACTCTTATATTAAATTTGGTTTGTGAATTTTTTAGGTGATGATAAAAGTATCTTTGTATTAAGTCAATTACAGTGATAGAATAAATTACCTGGGTTAAATGCATAGAAATAAAGAAATAAACATCAATGACTGATGTGGAGAAATCGTAATTTGCTTAGTGAAAGCTCCAATGTATTGCCCAGTCCAGTGTTATACTTGCAAATAAGTGTAATTAACAAGGCTGAAAGGTGACAACTAACATATGTTAATACAAGTGTATGACATGCAAATTATGTGTATTAATAAATAATGTGGAAAATAAGCAAGTGAATCCTTGGATGAGTTAACATCATGTAAACATCATCTTTATCTCGATAAAGACCTGCAAACCTGCATGCTTTAAACAAAACAGACCTGCACACTTCAAACAAAACACACCTGCACACTTTAAACAAAACACACCTGCACACTTTAAACAAATCAGACCTGCATACTTTAAACAAAACACACCTGCACACTTCAAACAAAACACACCTGCACACTTCAAACAAAACACACCTGCACACTTCAAACAAAACACACCTGCACACTTTAAACAAAACACACCTGCACACTTCAAACAAAACACACCTGCACACTTCAAACAAAACACACCTGCACACTTC
>JAOVVF010000031.1:10628124-10645324 GCA_028565595.1 Duopalatinus emarginatus | reverse complement strand
AATGATAGCTATCATTTAAATCTGTTAAAAATACACCAAAATGCAAGAAAAGGCATCTAATTAATTAAAAATTTTGTAGGGAAGAACCCCTCCCCCCATCTCATCCATGTGTCCCCCCACATTAAAAATGCTTCCAATGCCAATGGTTTCCATACATTCAGAAATGTGCTCATTTTACAATATATAAAAGGAGCAGAATTCAGAGGAACAAAACACGACAGCTTCCTTGTAGTGCTTGCACACAGTGGAATTTGACCTCTGGATTCAACCCATCTGTTCAGTGAAACACTCTAGTGAACACATACACCAGGTGACAGTAAACACACTTGCCCCAAGCGGAGAGCAGCCCCTTATCCATAGTGCCAAGGGAGCAGTTGGTCAGTTAGGCGCCTTGCTCAAGGGCACTACAGCAGTGTCTTTTTGGTACAAAGGATTAAACAGCAGCCTTTCAGCCGCAAGACTTGAGCTACGGCTGCCCTCACAGCAGAAATAAAATAACCGTCATATGAGAACTAGCCTATTGTGTCTCATAAATTACATTCAAATGGGTAAGATAAAGACTACATTGTGAATATTAAAATTGTAATGGGTAACTATTGGGAATTTAACTTGTCCAGGAAGCATTAGAACAATGCACATAGTTTATTATTGGCAAAACATGTAGAACCAAAAGCAGAGGTTATAATGGTTATAAGTGAAGATGACATAACTAGCCCAGGGAAGTAGTGTGAAGTAACAAACCCAACAGACTTCACATTTCAACAGTGTTTAGGGGTGAAGTGTTACTGATGACTTTATTCAGTAATGAAGAAATGTAAAGGATTACAGTTCAATATTGTGTCTCATTACAGTTACTAACTTAAAACATAAAAACACGTTACTTGCGTCACTCACACCCGCCTTTCCTGAGCTGTTCTCTGTCCGGGCTGCGGCACCAGTGGGTTGCCAAGTTCGCCAATTATAAGTGACTCCTGGGTTATTTTTCTATCACTTAAAGTACAAACATCATTAAAATACATGGGTTGTGTTTTTGTTTCTAGTGTGTTCTAGTAAATTAAAATGAAAAACCAATCTTAAAAATATTGGTAGTCACTGGTAATCAAATATAATTGCTTATTTAGACTTGTTCCTTAATTTGTTATCTCTCTAAAATACTTGTCTAATAAAGATAAATTACAACTTTGTACTGTTTCACAATCCATCAACAATTTCTGTAACTCATTAAATAAATCAGAATTTCACCACTAATGTTTCAGAAGAGTTTTAGCTAGTTATTAAATGTCATAGACCTAGTGGTCTAATAAGAGCACAAGTGTTAAAAAGATGACAAAAGGGTTTTACTTTAACCTCTGACAAGAAAGTTTGTTTTTTAAAAAATGTTGGGTTTTTTTAATGCTGGTAGTATTTTAATATTAGTATTCTAATCATATCCTTTATAGACATTAAACATTTTTACTTTAATAAATATCAGTTTTAAAACTGTAATAATTAGGAAAATGCATATTAGATGATAATAATGACATTTTATTATTATAAACTAATATCTATTTTTCTAAATTCATTTTCTTTTCATTTATACCTGTAAATATAAACTTTGATGAGACTTTTTTCGCCTTTACTGATATAATTATAATTATTCAGTTCTTACACTTGTCTGTCCACACTTGTCTGTCCACATGTCTGTAATGTTGCAGTGTTTTGAGAAACCCCTCATGAAGTGTTTACTGGACTTTATTTTTCTAATGTTTAATAACAGATTTATTTGTTCTAGTAAAACAGAACCATAAAGAACAGTCGAGTTTATTTTCTACATGTTTGGTGTTTCTACTGCTGCTACATTTAGTTCCTAAATAAACCACTAAAAGAACTTTTGTCTTTTTAAAAAAGACAAAAAAAGTGACATTTTTAGTACTTTCCTGATGTTTTGTAGATTTTATTGTACATTTATTTGGGTTTTAGAATTAAAAGTAAAATAATTAGTAATCAGATTACATTTTTCAGAAAGTAATAAGTGAAGTAATCCATTATAATTTTAGTTCAGTAATTAGGAATCAGTAATGGATGACAACACTGCATTTCAGTACATGTAGATTGTATTTATATGTCTCTTTTGCTATTCGCAACTTTAAATACATGTGTATTGCATTAAAAAAAAAGGTGGGTGGTGTGATTTAGCTGGTTCCACTGGGAGGATGGGGTATTTGGGGGGTAAGCTACAGGTGCAACAACTAATGTAACACACCTGTTTTTCTTGCTATATTAATGTAAGCACTATTTTTTGCATCTTTTTTCAGTAGGCATTAAGCTGAGAAAAAGAGCGAGAGAGAGAGAGGGCAAGAGAGAGAGCGAGGGCGAGAGAGAGAGCGAGGGCGAGAGAGAGAGCGAGAGGGCGAGAGAGAGAGAGAGGACGAGAGAGAGAGAGAGCGGACGAGAGAGAGAGAGAGAGAGAGAGAAAGTGAGAGAGAGAGAGAGAAATGTGAGTGTTTTAGCCCAGGACAAAAGCCCTCGGAAGCACCAGCAGGTCTGGAGTGCAGAAAGAGGATCTGGATAATGATCTGCCTGGCAGCTTAATAAGTGCATGGCCCTGGTGGCTTTTACACTAAGGACTTTCCCTACTTAAGCTTTTGCAAGTGCAAAACTTTAAAACCCAAAGTCCAAAAAGGTCAGCTACTGATAAGATATTTATCCTGCTTCTGTCACTGATCTTGTTTATTTCACAGCTTTTAAACATGAGGTAGACACGTCGGCTTTGTAAGGAGGCCCATGAATGGATATAAATGCCTGCAATTTGTCTCTTTAAGACTTCGTAATCAGCTGAAACATCTTGAAATTCTGCAGATTATCATTTCGTTACTCAGCATTTACTACCGTCACCTGCAGCTCAGCTGATTGTAAAGGTTTTTTTTCTTTTTCTCCTAAAATCTGGAATAGTGACAGACAAAAAATTGACAATATATAATGAAAGCAGAGGTTTTACACTAGGTCTTGATTGACAAATATATATAAGTGGTTCTTATATAAGTCCTTCACAATACAAAACCATAAAAATATGCATAAAGTAAAATGATAAAAAAAAAGACATAAAGGCATAAAAATATAAGATAATGAAATATTTAATACATGTTAATTATTTTAATTTCTGTGTATGATTGTATAAATATTATTTATTAATTGTTTTGCAAACACCAGGTTTTATTTATCTTCATTAAATACCTTATTATTATTATTATTATTATTATTATTATCATTATTATTATTATCATCATTATTATTATTATTATTATTGTTATAATTATTATTATTTAATCACTTTTGTGAAAGATTTGAGACACAATAATTTATTTAATTTATAGATTATCGACAGAATAACATCATATCCACAAAGGCCAAAATTACATTCAAAATAGAAACCAAAGGCTGACATGGTTTGGAGCAGAACATCGGCACCAGATTATGTTAATACAGCATGGAAATTTGTATGATCCAAGTTTCAAAGCTTGTTTTCTGCTTTTTTCTGATGTGTCAAAAATGTTTCTTTTATCACACTTGGCAGCATTTTTTTTTTTTTCCTCCCTTCCATTTTGGCTGCCATGCCACTCACCGTTACATAAACCAGCTCATTTATAGAGCGAACAGGAAACAGCAGAGACTCACATACACTGATGCAGCCATTTCACAGGAAATGAAGCACTGTAACTAACCAACGTGACTACGTCTAACTTCGCAAAGAATCCACATGCGTCAGCATTATTTGGAGCATCAACTGTTCCTCTGGTATATGAGTGTATTCGACTACAGAGCTAAATGAGAAACTAAATGAACTCCTACAGGGCTCCAAAAGCTCAATGCTGATGTTGTTACTGAACACTTGCTTGGCTTAATGATTTGAGACAAGACATGCATTTTCAATGACTATCAGCTTTAATATGTCTAATCTCGTTTGGCACTTCGATAAAGTGTTAATGTTAAAACAGTTTGCTGGTAGATAGCTGCGATTTTGGTGATGTGGAGCGACTCCCAGGATGACGCTCATTACCGTGAGCATCCTTGCAGGAACTAAGTGGATAACGTCAGCTGTGAGATATGTAGACAGAGCCTGAGGCTAGCAACAGTGTGATCTTACCAGTCATGGCTCCTTCACCTCTGTCACTGTTTCCTCTCCTGATCCTGGCCCAGTCCCTGTTTCTATTTCTGCTTCCTGTTCTGACCCTGTTTCCCTCCCAGGGCATGTTGCTGTCAGTTTGAGGCCTTGATCCTAACCATGTTTAAGCTTATGATATAGATCTCTCTCTCTCTCTCTCTCTCTCTCTCTCTCTCTCTCTCTCTGATCCTTTCCCTATTTCAGGCAGTATTGCTTATACATTTTTATAAGTTGAAGAATGACAGTGTCAGCTGTCAACCTTTGGTTGATTTTATACTAGGAACTTGCTCTGGAGTTCTTCTGGTTAGTAAGTAGTTTTTAAGAGTAGTTTTCTTTATTTGAATTTTTTTCCCCAATTTTGTCAGCTTCCAGTCCCCCTTTACCAGTCAGCTCCAACTTGATATGTGTGCTACAAACCAAAGAGGGTGAAGGCTAACTTGGTCGTCTAGGGATTAAGCACAAACACATGAAAATCTAAAGACCTTTAACACTTATCAATCACCTGACGTGCCACTTGCATTATTTTAAAATATGTCATCTGCAATACACTGATTCTCAAGCAGCTGCACCCCTTCGTAAAAGGGGCAGCCGTGGCCTAGTGGTTAGAGAACCGGTCTTGTGACCAGAAGGTCACGGGTTCGATCCACGCACAGGGCATAACATGACTGATGTGCCCTTGAGAATGGCACCTAACTCCCCCAACTGCTCCCTGGGTGCCGTGGATTGGGGCTGCCCCCCACTCTTGGCAAGTGTGTTCACTGCCCCCTAGTGTTCACTGGTGTGTGTTGCACTGCATGGATGGGTTAAATGCGGAGGTCACATTCTGCACAGTAGGCAAATAGTTCACTTTCTTTCTTTCATGAAACACAGGGCACTGGCCAAATCTCTCAAAAACAAATGATGTCTCAAGGATCTCTAGAAAGAAGGATGTTCTGACATTGTGTGACAAATGCTATGCAGCGGATGCCAGTCTGGCCAAACTTGTCTCAGTACAAAGTACTTATTAAAAGTTGAGATGAGACTTGAACAGCCTATACAAGAAGGCCCAGAGCCAACTTTACTTCCTAAAGAGGCCGAGGTTCTTTGGAGTCCAGAGATCCTCTGCTAAGAACTTTCTTTGAGTCTGGGGTGTCAAGTGCCATCCTATACTGTTTTGTGCTGGGGTGGACACCAACAGACTCAATAGGATCATTACGAATGGCAGCTCAGTCCTTCGGGTAAGAAAATGGACTCTGTGGAGGTGGTGGCAGAGAAAAGCGGACAGTGGCAAAAGTGTCCAGGTTTAAAAGAAACCCTTTCCATCCACTCCACAAAATACTACAGAGACGGAGGAGTTCACAGAGTAGCAGGCTGCTCCTGCCCCGCTGCAGGAGATAACATTTCCATAGGTCATTCCTTTTTACAGCCATCAGACTGTATCATTCTGGACTCTAGTTTTGTTTATTCATCCATGCATCATCATCTGTACTATTATCTCCACTGGATCATCTATTGCCTATTACTACATTACCACTGCACTAGTGCTTCTATATACAACACTGCATGGTATTCTGCAGTCCTGCTCTGGCATCTTAACTTATCTTGTATTTGTTTTTTGTATTTATCCCCAGTTTCCTCCTATAATTAGTCTGGGAATATTACCAACCTCATCTCTAAGAACTGCAAGAGCTCATAGACACCCATCATTAGCCAGTGTCGATGTGATAGACCAGGATTACGCTAACTAATCGTGCTTTCTTGGACCTCCAGGCATGAATGGTTGTGGCATCGTCAGAATTTGAACTATGAGACTATAAATGAGCTGAATGCTTTTCTCTTGGCTAAACGATGGCTCTGTGAAGTCCGCTCGGTGGGGGTGAGTCTGGGATGTCAGACCTCCTCACTGTTGAGCCTTCCAAAGATGTTGTGGGCTTAATTAAAAAAAAAAACACAGACAATGGGAAGTGCCTACTTGCTGACCCCTGTAAAGAATCTGTACGGTAGGTGGTGTCTGGAATTGGTAGAATGTGGTTGAAGGGAATGCGGGAATGAGACCCAATTATTGAGTACAGGAATTTATTACCATCTTATCCTATATAGTTTTATTAAATTTCGTTCAGAACGATCTCCCTGCTTTTTAAGACAGCCGTCAACAAGCTTTCATATTCCCTCATTAGAAAATGTTTTAGGCTGAGCTGCGAGGACGATTTAACACCTCAAAACGAAGTTGCTGGAGAGTGTCAACAGTATAGGCAGAGGTGTGTGGACATGTATGCAGGAACGCAACACATTTGGAGAGCAGTCCTTTGGGTTTTGTTAGAATTACTGTATAGGCTTCAGATCTTCAGTGAGCATCTCACTGTAACAAGCGTTGTTTTCCAACCTTCCAACCTTTTTCCACTGCACACTGGTTTGGTGAAGTCACAAATGAACTGATGTTTAAAGATGCACAGCATTGACTGGGAAAACGGCGATCTAGTACCAAAAGGGTTGATAAGACAGCAGGGGGCAACAGAAGTTTTAGTATATCTGCGGTGCGGATCATTTGTGACTCGAAGTTGAAGGAAACGCTGAATCATGGTGATTTGTTTGGCAAAATTGTACGCGTATGAGAAATCTTGGCCAGATAATGAGAAAAATAAACCAAACCCATGGGAGTGATTCTGCATTGTAGTCCTCTCAGACATTGTCCTTGAAAGTCCTCCCTGTCTGTGATCATTTCCTTTGCTGCAGATTATAAGCCTTAATCAGAATCCTTCTTAGAAGTGGCACTAAAGCTGCTGAGCACTGAGCAGGCTCTAAGAACCAAGATAATTATGCAGCAGCCAGAGAGTCAAAAGTGAGAAGACTGTCGGTCCCACCGTATGCAAGCCTGTTACAAGTCTTCTCTCGAAGGACCTAAACCCATGAGCTGAATTCCGTTTCGGTATCGAGCGCAAATCTATAACATGGCGGAAATATGGATTTAGAGCTCCTCAGGAATGTTTAGGTTTTCGCATCAAATTTTAATCAAAGACGCAGGGTCTTGGCAGGGATTTGCTACAAAAGCTGCCATGCTGTCCAATTAATTAATGCAATGCACAGTCTGTAATCTCTGCTAAGGCTTATCGGGGGGTCAGTAAATCTCACACCCAAGGAACTCTACAGGCAGCTGTTATCTCAGGATGTACTTAGGGTTGATTTCACACAATGCTGAATCTTGGGTAAGACGGTAAGCCTCTTGTGCTTGGCTTTTGGGGTTGGGTCATGATTTGTGTGGGATATACAGAGATTATATAGATAAAGGAAGTTCTTTCTAATTCACTGGTAAGGTTTGTGTTCTTGAACATGAGCTTGGTTTAATTACTATACAGCTTGTTTCAGTTTTCAGCACCCAATGTGCAGTTTTATACAACTAGGGTTTGCCGTATTCATACTGGAAGATTTTATTATAAGGTATAGAATTATACAGTAATTGTCAACAAGGTTTTTTTTATTTTCTTTTCAACAGAATTGTGTTTGAACATCTTATGTGTAATTCAATTCAATTCAGCTTTGTCATTATACCAATACAGGGTTGTACAGTATAACAGAACACTGTCTGTCTCCTGTGCAGTGATAAAGAAATAGAATAATTTAAAAGTAAATAGCATAAATTAAAAGGTTAAACTAGTAATATAAGTAAATTATAACTGACATAAATAAACTAGGGCTGTCGAAGTTAAAGCAATCTCAAATTATCACAATTAAAATAAATAGTGCTGTTAACGCAAATTCTAATTTGGCCCTGCGATTCACCTGTAGTTCATGTTGAGACTTGTCGCGCACTGCTTCAGTAACAGTAAGGCTGCGTCCAAAATTGCGTACTCAAGCAGTACATACTGATTCCGAAGCAGTGTGCACTGGTTTACCGTTAAAGCAGTACGCAATTTCAGTATGCGAGCGAGCAGTATGCCTCAGACGCACTAGATCCACCATATGGAAGTATACGATTTCGGACGCAGCCTAAGTTTGAGTGATGGTGAAAGATCTGTTAAACAGGAAGTTTCATTTCATTTGTGTTTTGTTTGTTCAGTACTGCTTGGTATGTAAGTCAATAAACTCCATTAGCATTTTCTCTTGTCCCAGCAGTCATTTACACAGATTAAAAAAAAATTTGATTAATCGCGATTAACTATATAAAATTCTGAGATTAATCGCGATAAATTTTAATCGAGTGACAGCCCTAAAATAAACATAATCTAGGTAAAATAAAGAATAGAAAAAAATGTAAATACAACTGTGCAGGTCAACAAACACTAGCATAGTATGTGGACTGTAATTGCTGATGGAAGGTAGATGAACGTTTGTAGGTATTGTGAAATATGAGGAAGTACGTAGAGTGTTTTGAATGGATAGTAGGTGGGGGCAGGGTACTGTGCACAAAAAAAATAGTAGGCAGAGTATTGTGGATGAAAGTCATAGGTGGAGTATTGTGTAGGAAAAGTAGTAGGATAATAGGCAAAGTATTTTGGATTAAAAATGTAGTAGGCAGAGTATTGTGGATACAAAATAGTAGGTATTGAGTATTGTGAAAGAAAGGGAGTATGAAGATTGTGTGTATTTTGAAAAGAAGAACAACATTATCATTGTAAGATTTCATCACAGTTTTGTCTGATAGCTGATAAAAAGCCACTGACTGATAAACTAGCTGATAAAAAGCCACTGACGAGAGACAGCATTATCCACAATAACGAGAGCAACGAGGGCCACTTCAACAACAGGGCAGCATTGTCACTATCTCTATTATGTATTTATCTATAAAGCATAGAGGTGTGTGAACTGGGAGACCCACCTCAGCATTTTTCATGTTACAATGCTATTCATTTTACACGATTTGTAATAAACAGAAATATAGGAAAGTAATCAGTGGTGTTTATATGACCCAAAGGGTTTTAGTACTGTAATAGCAAGTCGACAATAATAGGTTTATATTAATGGAAGCTTAACACATGACATGTTTTCTTTTTTTTTTTTTTTTTTGATCAGTTTACAGTTACATTTAATGTTATATTTCTTACTTTATAGCGAAGAGTTGTTCTCCATTCTAGTTCTGTCAAACCTGACTGTAGGTGAGGCCCACAGCAATTTCCTTCATTACTGGATGCATGGTTTGACACTCAGATGCTCTATAACTTGATGACATGGCTTTAAATGATGGTGTATATCACAAAATCTTAATTAATTTTATGTATCTCTGTCAACTATGCTAAGACATGGAGCATCATTCTTTCCTTACGAATACAAACAAGAGCTGTTTTTCTTTATGGAAATGCAAATCTGCAGCTTGTTTCTATGCTGATTATCAGCTTTTATAGTTGTGTTTAACCCTTAAATCACAGTAGACTGCAGTTCCATTCTGCCAAGAGTATGTAAATTGACCCATCTGACACTTTCAATCAGTATAAAGAAATAAACAAGTTTACCACCGTCAGTCTGTTATAAGATTAGTCAGGACATGGTTGGGTTTCTGTATATAGAGTATTGTCAATGTGTTTAACTGCTGGTGAGCAGGGCAAAAGGAAGGCTGGGCAGATGAGTCACACCTCTCCTTACACATCTCCACTTGTACAGAGATAAAGTGGACAGAACCACTAAAGTATTATTTTTTTTTTTTTTTGGATAGTGAAACACTCTGTACAACTGCCACAATAAAATTATAACATTTTAACCAAATAACATTTAAACCACATTTAAAAAGAATATATATATATATATTATTCATATTCATATAGAATGAAATGAAATGAATGAAAGAGAACTATTTTGCCTTACTGCACACAGAAGGAATGTGACCTCCGCATTTAACCCATCCGTGCAGTGGAACACACATACCAGTGAACACCAAAGCACAGCGCCCATGGAGCAGTTAGGGGAGTTAGGTGACTTGCTCAAGGGAACCCGCAACCTTCAGGTCACAAGACCAGTTCCCTGACCGGGAATCGAACCCGGGCCGCGGTGGTGAGAGCGCCGAACCCTAACCACTAGACCACCAGGGATATGTATACTTTTAATAAAACACAGGCAACCCCAAAACAGGTGAAAAGTATCCACCTAAACTTTTTGGATCTCCTGGTTAAAAAAGAAGAGGTAGTATTATGGAATACCAATAAAAGCAGTTTGTTGATGTTATCCACTACTTCATAGGAGATAGAAAGGGTTGTTACCTCATCAGTCTGTCATTATTTTTTCTTTCTTTTAAAGTTAATAAGACAAAAACAGAGCTTCTCAGAAAGTCCACTCTGACTTTTTCAGGTTGGAAAATATACTGATTTAGTAGAAATCTTAATACGAGCATTGGTATAAACACTAATGTCAGCTGGTGCTTTAGAAATCTATCAGTAAATCTCCATAAATCTGTAACACAGAAATGCTACTGTGTTTGCACAAGGAGGAATTCGACTGCGGCATTTAGTGAAACACCCACTAGTGAACACACCCACTAGGGGGCAGTGAACAGACTTGCCTGGAACGGTGGACAACCTTATCTGTGGCGCCTGTTGAGGTGTTGTTCGGTCATGTCTTGTCAGTAAAGGGAATCAAACTGGCAACCTTCAGTCACTGGTTCTCGAACCTCGAGCCACAGCTGCTTTCATATGTTCATTCATTAAGATAATAATATGTACGAATAATAATACGCACCCCTGAAGCCTGAGGTGTGTATAAGCTGGGCTCCTCCGTCACTGCCGTGTGCGGTTTGTTTTGTGCGAGAAAGTGTGTGGTAATTACAGTGGGTACGCAGGTGCCCTTCAGGGGAATAGACAGCAGGTGTCTGGCTCTCTACGAGTCCTTAATTACAGAAGCTCTCATGTTCTGAATCCAGACTACTGTGATCACACTCAGCTTTCTCCCTTTTGGGCTTGCTTTTGGACAATGTTTTGGCGCCATTGTGTTTTCAGTTGAGAAACATATTCACAAAAAAGGCCTTGATATCTCAGTCCGTAGAGAGCTGAGAGAGAGAGAGAGAGCGAGTGTGAGGTCAAAAAATATATCATAGAATATCATAAAAATGTACAAAAGCTTAAAAACGACTGGGTTAATGTTATGGTTTAATAGACAGTTTGAAATATTTTGTTTGATATAAGTTTGTAATATTTAATTGTATTTATATAGCACGTTTAACAATTAAAATTCTCCTATAGTAGCTTTACAGAAAAATCTAATTTGGATACATTTTCTCTCCAATGAGCAAGCCGGTGGCGACAATGGCAAGGAAAACCTCCCTGAGATGACATAAGGTAGAAACTTTGAGAAGAACCAGATCCAAAAGGGAACCCATCATCATTTGGGTAACACGGATAGTGTGATTATACATCATCCCCTGTTATTAAAAAATCTTAGGTGTATAATCAAAAGTTCATTATAGTTTAAAGTTGCACACCTCTCCATGTAACCCATCCATGCAATGAGCACACACACCAGTGAACACTAGAGGGCAGCAAAAACATTTGCCTAGAGCAGTGGGCAGCCCAAACCACGATGCCCCTGGACCCATTGGGGGTAAAGTGCCTTGCTCAGGGGCATTTCAGTCGAGTCTTGGCTATTGAAAAAATCAAACCGGGACCCTCTGTTCACAAGAACGGTTCCCTAACCACAAGGCCACGGCTGCCCCTTAGCTGTAAAATGAAGTATGATTTTTGTTAACTGATCACTAATTTATGGCGTCTACTGTATGTCTGTCCAACATGGGTAGACTGTCCATATGGGTTATACTTAGCTGCACTGTGTGATGATCAATTAATGAGACTCCAAGAAGATCGCCAGAAGGGCGTCAGGGTGAAGAGCAGAAGGAGTCAGGAATCTGGATCACTGGTATCTCTTGATGCCTCAGCCATGAAGTAGAGGTAGAGGAGAGAATACTAGAGGAGATAGAGGAGTGTATTAGGTATGCTTCTTTTATGCAATAGTTACAGAAAATGTACACCATGCAGAGAGCAAGCACTCTGGCAGGACGAGATATGACAGCATAACTACAAACGAGAACCAGAAGCTGACCAGGACATGACGGTGGCATGGAAGCGTTAATGTAATGTAATATAATATAAAAATAATGTAAACACAACCTCTGCAGCAAACTTTAAACAAAGTAACTTCTTTTACTGTGAATACATCATTATCGCTACATTTACATTTACGGCATTTGGCAGACGCTCTTATCCAGAGCGACTTACAAGGTTGCTGGTATTACACGTAGGCCAACGTATTAGGAGTCTTGCCCAAGGACCCTTATTGGTGTAGCACAGACTGGCTGCCCAGATGGGGAATCGAACCCAGGTTTCTTACATGGGAACCCAATGATGTTACCACTGTACCACACCAACCACTTACCACTGTACTACACCAATATCGCTCTTTATATTTGAAACTTGTGCAGTTACAAGGCAGTCTTGCTTTGTCTTGGAGCTCAGTCCAAGTCATATGCTGTACACTGGGACTCTCGAACATGACCACATGGCTTCAAATGATAGATAGACGTATCATAAAATGGTAGTTTTATAACCAGTTTTCTAATAATTTTGTTCATACTCAAGGATAACGACAATAATAGATCTATTCTAATCTGTTGTATGTGTCACAATCTAGGACAAGGTTTATGCATTTTTATTGAAAAACACAGACAAAAAGGGCTTTATCATTTTTTTAATTATTATTATTATTATTATTTAATTTTGTCCGTCTGTCCATCCATCTGTCCAGTTACTTTTTACAGTATGCACCCTGAATATGTAAAAAGGCACATGAGTGAGTGCTTTTGATACGGCTCTATTCAGTAAATCAATATGAGCAAGTCAGAGAGATGAGTCAAATCATCCCAGCATGTATGAGCATGAATTATTCAAACGAGATTTACTAAAGGGATAAAGCAACACCACAGTTGTAGTTGATCCCTCAGGGCAGCGGTCAAGTTGACACTGTTTTATCCTAAAAAAATCACAAGTGCTGTTTGTGTGTGTGTGTGTGTGTGTGTTGGGTTTGGTTTGTTTGCCTCGAAGATTTCTTCAGCCCTGCTTAATGATGTCCTATACAAGTGGGCCATTAATCTAAAACCAAGACCATTGCTTAAGCATTAAAAACAACTTCTTGAAAATCAGTGGGTCTGTCTCAAATCCTAGTGAGCTGCCTTGCTGCCTATTGCCTCTACCTAGGCACCACTCTACGTAGAGAGGTAGATCATTAGATCTTAACTAATGATGAACTTTAGAGGGCAGATTATTGAGACGGTCTATTTAGACAGCGACTCGCTAAGCTAACAGAGTTCATCTCAGGCAATTCAAACCAGTCGGCTGAGGCGACCAGGAATAAATTGGAATAAATGGTCGTCTTATACGGAGCGCAAATAGGATGATATAAAATGCAGTCGAAGTCGAGTATATATAATGATCCAAAGTAAAGTAAATCCAAAGATATTATTGGGACAGATTTGCTGTTAAAGTTGGGGTGGTGCAGTCGCCTTTCATTAAAAGTGGTCTGATGTGAGGTTGCAAAAATGGTGTCAGGCGTCACAGCTGTAACCGCTGTAGATGGTCCAACATGGAAATTGGTAGGTCCTCCACAGGGTTTGGGCTTCACAAGCTTGCGGAAATATTCTTTAGGCATTGAACACCATACATCCTGCAGAATGGTCCACAATTCCATTGTTTTCAGTGTGAGGTGCAGGATTTCTGTGTTCCACAGCGTGTTGTATGACATCCCAGATGTGTTCGATAGCGTTGAGATCCGGTGACTTACAGTAGGTGTAAACAGCAAAACCTCACACGAGTGTTCCTCTAACCATAATTTGCCGTCTTTAAACATGTCTGGTGACGCATTGTCCTGTTGGAAGAGGCCGAACTTATCAGACCGAATGCAGGACATGACAGGTGTAACTCGTCAGAAAGGAGAGGCACACAGGGTGCGTTCCAGCATTCTAACCAACAAGGTGCATCAGTAAGCAGCACATTTGGGACAGGTTTCATAGTCAGAATAAACTGTATAAAATGACAAAAGCTGTGTGGGTGTACCAAATGGTTGGTGTGGTACAGTGGTAACATCATTGGTTCCCATGTGAGAGACCTGGGTTCCATTTTCGATCTGGGCAGCCAGTCTGTGCTACACCAGTAAGGGTCCTTTGGCAAGACTCCTAACACTACCTTGGCCTACCTGTAATAATCTATAACCAGTCGCGCTGGATAAGAGCGTCTGCCAAATGCCGTAACTGTAAATTCCTATAGAAATAATAAAGTTTCCACAATTAACCCCTGAAAGTACATTCACATAAAATCAGCTTATCTATTTTAATGTTAATTTCACATTAGAGTAACATTAGGAAAACATTCACCATGCTTCATAAAAGTGTGACATTTATTTGCCAATACCCACTGGCTCTGGTGTGATGCTGCACCAAGCATAGCTACAATAAAGACAAAACAAAACAAACAAAACAAACTATTTGTAATATTTTATTTTCTAATAAAACTATTTTCTAATTTTCTAAAAAAAAACATACAAACACAAGCTCTAGCCACTCTGAGTGGAGTTTTTTCTCTTCCATGAAGAGCGCCTCATCCTCGGGCTGAGCTTTTATAAAGGCCTCGGTGCCTCTTTCGTCCCTGATCAAAACAATCTGAATTAATAACAACGCTTCATGGAGTATAATGATAATACTACTAATAATTTATATTACAGCTGCACATTAATAACTGTGATGTATAAGTTAGTCTTTTTAGTATTAAGTATTCTCAACATTTTATACCTGTGCGACTGCGTTAGCTCGCTATAGCTAGCACCACTAACTAACACCGCTAGCACATTAAGCTAACGGTAGCTGTCAGATCTTACTCAATAAATGAATGGAGTGCAGTTAACTTGAAAACAACTTATAACAATCTAAAACATGCTTATTTCAATTAATACATGCAGCAACTGGGAATATAATGAAGAGAAAGTATAAAAATAACTTACATTTTACACAAACTTGTTCCTTGAGGCGAGTCCGTCCACCAAGTTGTTAAAACTCAGCACTCAGACTCTGAGATGGTGAACTGCATGATGGGATTGCCTTCAGCGAGAAGGATACATGTCCCACTCCTTTCAGAAATCTATTAAAAATCAGGACGCTGGCCAGTTAGGCACCTTATGCTGTCTTCTGATTGGGACAGTCCTTTTCTCGTGAACGCGCACATGCTGTCTAAAAATGAGGCCACTTAGTCAGCCGCCTTCTGAATGGAACGCAGCTACAATGGTTACCTGTCAGAGACGTTCGCAGATGTACCAGGGGTCCCATGGAATGCCAGCTAAACAAACCCCACACCATTATTGAACCACCAGTTTTTCTGACACTTCAGTTTTTTTCAGCACACACTTAGTTCTGGTTTGCTTTACAGTATTCAGATGTAGTAGAGTAATAATAATCCCAGTCTCTAATGGGTTCCCGTTTAGAGTCAGATTCCTCTCAAGCTTTCTTCCTGGTGTCGTCTCAGGAAGATTTTTCTTACCGTCATCGCCTCTGGCTTTGCTCATTAGGGATCTAAAAGTACATCTTGATTTCAGCAAGGTCCACTGTGCACATTAAA
Organism: Duopalatinus emarginatus; assembly: GCA_028565595.1. Classification (NCBI taxonomy): domain Eukaryota; kingdom Metazoa; phylum Chordata; class Actinopteri; order Siluriformes; family Pimelodidae; genus Duopalatinus; species Duopalatinus emarginatus. The sequence continues at coordinate 10,629,634 of JAOVVF010000031.1, read as the reverse complement.
TTCAATTAAATTACATTTAATTATTTGCTCTAATAGAATTTCCACCTGTGCTTGTGTTTTACACTGATGAATTCTACAATGTCGTCATACTGCAAAGGCTTACACACCATTTTAATTTAAATAACATTAGTTAACCTAACCGGTGGATAGAAGGAACAGAAGGTCAGACTGTGAGTGACTCAGGAACAGGAACAGTACAGGAACAGTAATCAGATATAACACTTACTTGCATGATCAAAATGAACTTGTTCTTATACCTACATATCCTTTTAATAAGCATCATTATTTCTTCACACTTGTGTATATGGTATATGGCCGAAGTTTTGTTGACACCTGAACTTCACACCCATATATGCTTACTGAACATCTCGTTCCTGATTTAGTCACGGTTTCCTGTTATAACAACCTCAACTCTTCTGAGAAGGCTTTCCTCTATAGCTGTTGGAGCATGACTGTGGGGATTTGTTTATGTAGTTACAAGAGCATTAATGAGTTTAGATATTGATGTTGGGTGGAGAGATCGGGTGTGCAGTCAGTGTTCCAGTCCATCCCAAAGGTATTCAGTGGGTTTCTTCCATTCAATTTTGGTAAACCATGTCATTATGGAGCTTCCCAGATAGACAATGAGTCATGGTCCAGATTTAGCCCCACACTTAATACTTCATCAGGGCCACATACCACAGTGAAATGATGGAAATGGCTTCATCCGGATAAACATCCCAGAACTCAGCCACGGAAAAATAGAACCGGCTACAACGTAAATGATTTCACATGGTGGACCTAAAAGTCTTCATGCCATGACAAACTTTAAATGTGGATGCTAAAGCTGGGCTAGTTTTGGTCCACAATACACTTGCCATTGCTGTAACCAGACCATAAGTGCCTTGACTGGGCCATAATTGGCCCAAAATCATCTGCTTTCTGGGTCACTTTGTGTACATTATCAAGTTTGGGGCTGTTATTTCCAGTGAAGAAAAAATCATAATGGTGCAAAATACAGAGACATTGTATACATTGAAAGAACCACATTTAGGCTATTTTTTAATTAATTTGTTTTTTATTAAAATTATTTCTAAGTTAAACAGTAGGTATTTGCTCTTATGTACAATTAAGCACAAACAATTTAGATTTACTATATTAAAAATCCAGGCCACACACTAGGAACTCAATGCACCAAAAGTCAGTCCACCTTTCATTACTTAGATTCATTTTTTTTATATATATATATTTAGTGTGTTCACATTTATTTCTTAATGACAGACTCAATCCTTTTCAGCATGGAAGATACCAGTGTTGCACAAATTTCTAGAGTTTTTCTTCATAGACAATCTTTTAGCTGCTTTTTGCTAAAGTGGTCGTGTTGCTCTACCTGCTTTCTCTAAAATTCCCCAAAGGTGTTTGTTCTATTGGATTCAAGTCAGCCAACATACTTGTCCAGGTCACAGTTTTGACTTTTTTTCTTCTTTAGAAACTCTTTAGTGATTTTGCTAGTGTGCTATAGATCACTATC
>JAOVVF010000031.1:10592877-10609825 GCA_028565595.1 Duopalatinus emarginatus | reverse complement strand
CTGTGTGCAAGCACAGCAGGAAAATAATTCATTTTCACTTTCACTTCTTTAGCTACAAATGCCTTCACAGCTGCAGTTGAGTTATGGGATAGATCATCGGACCACAGGGTAATGGCATCATTTGTATACATTAATCTGCACATTTCCATTCATTGTTCAGAAAAAAAGATGCCCTGTATGATGTGCATTGGCATCAACTAGCGTGTGCACAAACCTTGCCATTACGCATCACGCATCACTTGTTACTTAGCACTTGAGTTACGCGTAACTCGTTACTTGGCAACATTATTCGGAGTAATACAAGTTGGTGTGAAAAAGCAGCGCTGTTATTACAAATATCAGCACATTTAGAACGCTTCTCAGCCAATCAGATTGCTTGGTCGGAACTACCTGTTGTATAAAAGTTAATAAATTCTTAAAACCTGTTCTTTTTTTAAAAAGAAAAACGTCATTGTTGATATAGCAAGGCTTTCTGTTTGACACATTTCTATAACATTTATGGAAAAAGTCTCCAGTGTCGGTCATTAAGGTTGTGTTCAGATTTGGTAGATTTGGTTATATTAAATCAAACTCTTCTTTGATTGATCTGTTAGTGTGCTTCATTTGAACTCTAATGAACTCTGATGCAGTAGAAACCAGCACAGAGCCAAGACAGAGTGTGATGTCACACAATGTGGTTATAAAAACGATGATTTGACAAAGAAAGAGAGAGGAAAGAGTGGTAAAGGCTACCAAAACAAACATGAAGCAATGCGGAGGTTAAATGCTTTATATTTCATTGCAGGCCAAAAACACTGTCTCACAATTCTGAGATCTGGTGACTTGGGTTTAAATGACAAAACCCCAAACTCAGATGAGTGTTCCTCTAACCATAATTTGGCATCTTTAGATGTGTTCGGTGGTGCATTGTCCTGTGGGCTGAGGCCAAACCCACGAATGCCAGAACGAAGGCAGGACGTGAACTGGTGTAACTCGTCAGAAAGGAGGCACTCAGTGTTCACCTGTCAGACATGTATGTTACACAGATGTCTATCACTTCATACATGCACTGGAGCACACGGTCACTGAGATGCCTAGGTGGAATTGCTATATATTTTGTATTGGCTCGTCTGTAATAGTTTTCTGTCTGACACTTCAATGTATTTATAGCTGGTGTAATAAAGGTGATAATAGGACTTGTTTTGAGTATGTTCAACAACGTTACCTAAAACTGTAAACGTTTCCCTCAGCACTTAATAGGTAATGAGGTCGCTTTACCAACATAGGGCGACCGCCTCGACAGCGCACAACCCCCACCCTGCCCATGCGGGAAACCCTGTATCTGCAAAACGTTTAGTTATTTATCACGGCTAACAAAGCGTTTGCACATGGCTATGGATCTGAAATAATCACGCTGCCTATATTACACAGAACACAATGAGTGTGGCATTCATTTCAGGGTTCATACACTTTTTTTACCAACTAATTCCCATGACTAGTCAGCAAATTTTCATGACCATTAATTTTCTGAAACGTCTGTGTAGACATGAAAAATAAGAATAAAAAAAGTCTACATTTTTTGTATTAAATTATGTGGTTTGATACAAAAATAAACATTTATTTAAGTAACTCTGACATACAATATCTATAGAAAAGAATTGTCAAGTCGTGAGAACTTCATTGTGCAACACTAATTAACATAAGCAAACCTAATAATCCTCTTATATAACATATATAACAAATATATAACAAAGTATTAACTTTTTCCGTTCGAGTCATTCAAAAACAATCCACACAGTTTATTTTTTCATGTCTGCCATTTTCTCATCAATATGCTTTTCCGTCTTCAGCAGAGATGCTTGCTTTTCTTTTGCAGTTCGGGCAGATGAAGGTCAGTTTGCCTGAAGCTTCTGCTTTCTCAGCATATTCACCTGCTGATCTCTCAAGTGCACACACATCAGCCTCCATCCTAGCCCATCTCAGCTCATCTGTGTCAACAGCTTGTTGTTCTTTCTTTCTCTTCTCATCATCCAGGTAGCTGTTGTACTTCTGTCTGGCTCCTGCAGCCAAAAGGAGTAGCTCATTTGTGATCTCTACCTTGGTTATGCCTCCAGCAGACCTGACATGGTCAACAATGAACCTCTGAGCCACCAGAGAAATCCTCTCTCCACACCGGCCTGTCCATGGGACAAGACAAACAGAACCGTGACCACATCCCACACTTTGGCGATTGATGGTTTTGTCCCCATTGTCTCATACAGCATGATGTCCACTTGATCTATTTTGGGGTTAAATTCCCTGAATTTAGTCTGAAGAACAGCCGAATAACAAACCCCTCTATCTCTCTAAGGGTCTCTCCTCACACCATGCCTCAAGGAGTCTGATTAAGAACATCTTGCAGTCCATCTTAATCTCTAGTCTCTGCTTCGCTGCAATCTTTTTGGAAGACACGAGGTTTCAGAGTGGTTTCTGCTGCAAATCCAAAATCAATCTGTGACCTGTCCTTGTGCAGACTGCTGTCCTGAAAAGGAGCTTCAGTGTAGATGTGGCCTCAAAGGATTTTGTTTCTATTATAATTTTGTTTCTATTATGTGAATTAAAAATCATTTATTTCATTTTAGTCATTATTTATTTCATTTTAGGTCCGTCCATTGAGATTTGGACAAGATTTGCGATTTCGATTTCTGAAAGCAAGTCTTTTATTTTCTCAATAATATGCTGAGCTGATGAATGGTCCATGAACTTTCAGTCGATGTACTTAGTACCTCTGGCCCGTCCCATATCCTGACATGCATAAACTGACAAAGTCAGTTTCCTAAAATAAGGAGCCAGTCTAACGGTACATATATATGAGTACTTGTGTTTACCACATCTGGCTGCTCTCTGGCTTTTGGGGAACATTACCTGGATAAGGTGGCTTGCGTCTTTACACGACTTGTAGGAATAGTGAGAATTAGCCACTTTTAGTGCCCACAGTACCTCTGCAGTTAAAGCTTTGTTCCTGGACACAGCGTTTGAAATGGTCTCTTGACTGATGGTAGCCGAGAGGGAATCATTGCAGGTGGCAGAGTGTGTCGCGTTGGTCAGCGGGGTGTAGAAGCCGGTGACGGGGTGAAGAGTTGATTCGTGTGCAGCAGCAGCCTGGTGTTTCATGGCTGGCTAGTGCTGCCGCTCCCATATTCAAAATGTCGAATTTTTTTCTACACAGTGCACATTTTGCATGTCCTAGGTCCTGGTCTTTCTCAACCCATGCCTTATATTTGTCCACATGAAGCCAAACGTTATTAAATCTGCATTTCTTGGGCATAGCAATCTGCAGCACAGGTCGGAGTCTGACGTTACCCAATACAGGGAAGGTCAGGTGACGTGACAGATCGTCCAAAACAATTAAAGTAACGTTACCATCCCACTAATATACTTTTATAATATACTATATATTTCTCAGTCAATAAATGGAACTACACATATATTGGTTTTTGCGAATTACTTTTTCAAAATTTTCTGAGTTTATTTAATTTTTCAAAACTTTTCCTGGCCTGGAAAATGCTGTTTTCAAATTCAATGACTTTTCCAGGTTTTTCATGACCGTATGAACCCTGTAATCGTTTAACCCAATGGGCCCCCGGTGCCGTATTTGACACAAAAATCGCACCGTGTCGTCTTCTCAGCTAAAAATATCTGCATCATCGCTCTCTGGTGAGGGATCCGTGATTAATCCATTGTGGCAGTTTTCAGTCACAAACTCACATTCTGAAGTATAATCCAGCGTTTAAGACTGTGTTTTGTGAACAGGTTCATTTAATGAGTCGACTCTTCACTCAACCCACAGTGATCCTCAAAGTGTCCAAACACCACAAAGATCACATGATAATTCACAAAATATTATCAGATTTTAAATATTGAAATATCCCCCAGCTTATATATGTCTTATTTTAAGCGGTTTTCTTCCATATTTAGCAAAAATTGCAAACTTTTTTGATCAAAACATGCTCAAATGAATGCAAATACCAAAAATCTGTTAATATTTACAGGCTAAATGAAGACTCCTCAAAGCAACAATATCTGACATATCCCCCCCTCCTATTAAATACAGATTTAGACATAGAAATGTGTAGGACAAACATAAAAATGTGTGTGTCTAGAACAAACAGCTGTCTGGAGACATAATCTAGCCAATATGAAGCCTTACTGAACACACTCAAATACTAAGATTTAGCAAGGGGGTTTAAACATGGCCTTTAGTGCTTCTGAGCTGTATAGGATGTTCATGTACACTCATATCTTTCTCTGTCCTCTCTGCAGCCCCTGATTTATTTTCTGATTCCTCTAAGCACTGATTCTATCCCTTAGACACGCTGCTTTCTTTTCCCTGTTCGCCGAGCATACCCAGCAAAATCAAACACCTTTTAGCCTTTAATATTCTCAGTTTTGCCAAGTTTATGGACTAAAAACTTCTCAGAGTTTCTGCCTTATCGTTTAATAAAGCTAGATTAGTCTATTTTTTTATTGAGGCGACCTCGAGTTTAAGCAGGACACGGCATCAAAGCAGCTGGTGAGATAACACACAACACAACCGCTGAACATCTACACACACTAACACTCCTTCATTCAGTAATTATCCAATCAGGCAATCATGTGGCAGCCGCGTAATGCTCATGTAGAAACAGATCAAACACTTTTTATGTTTGTTCCTGTCAATTATCAGAATGAAGAAAAAGTGTAATCTTGATGACTTGTAGCACGCTTGCTGGCATCAGATTGGCTGGTTTGAGTAGTTTATGCATGGTGAGAAAAATGATCATTCAGGGAGAGGCAGTTCTCTGCGTGAGGTCAGACAGCTGAACAGTATCCCAAAATGCACAACTTGAACCAGATCAGCTTCAACAGCACAGAGACGTATAACAGTCTCTGGAGTTTACACAGACTGGCCTAAAAAAACCCAAAGGTCTACAGGGTGAAACACCTTGTTGATGAGAGGATCAGGGGAGAAGGATCAGATGGTCAGAGCTGACAGAAAGTCTATAGGAACCCAAATAAGCACTCTTTACCTTGGGTTGCACATCTGTGGGCTAAGAACTAAGATATCAGAGGCCACAGACTCCTAGAAACTGTGATGAAGAAAATGATTTATGAACCTGTAAATTGAACCATTTATTGACCACATAGAGGAATTTGACCTCTGCATATAACCCATACATGCACTGAAACACACACATGACCAAAGTGGTGGCCAACCCTCTGAACAGTTAGGGGTTAGGTGCCTTGCTCAAGGGCACATTAGTCGTGTCTTCTCGGTACGAGGGATCAAACCAGGGACCTTCTGGTCCCAAAGCTGGTAACCACAAGTAAGTCTAGTCATTAGTAAGCGCAAGATAAGAACTGTGTTATATATAGTTAAGACACAACAAGCCTGCAGCATTAGCAGCTCTCTGGTTTTAATCCAGGCTAAGCGTACTGTTTGTCGTAGCTCTGAGCTGACAGTGTGTTATATTCTCACATCTACTCAGTTTATCTCAGTTTACCCTTGTCAGAGACTAGAAAGCGGAAGCTACACACACTGCCACACTAAAGAGGTGACTGACAGGATGGTTATTTCCCACTCGTCTTCCGTGTAAGGGAACAAAAAAAAAGGTTAGGTTGGAAACTCTATCTGCTGAATTTGTCTAAAGTTGTGAGGATGTGAATTTTTGAGTGCAAGTTTTGCTTAATTTAATAAGCAAAAGAAAACAAAATACTGTAAAAGTGATACTCTGGGTTCAACATCAACAGATAAGGCAATGACAAAACTTTAAAGAAATACAAAATATTTATCACTAAAAGTTAAAAACTGGAATTGGTAAAGACGTTTTTCAGGACAATTAAGAAAGACTGAAAGTACAAAATTGTATTAAATTAGCTTGGAATAATTTCTGTCTGTCTGTCTGTCTGTCTGTCTATCTATCTATCTATCTGTGTCTGTTTCTGTCTCTATATGTCTGTCTGTCTGCTTGTCTATCTATCTATCTATCTATCTATCTATCTATCTATCTATCTATCTATCTATCTATCTGTGTCTGTTTCTGTCTCTATATGTCTGTCTGTCTATCTGTGTCTGTCTCTATCTATCTGTCTGTCTGTCTGTCTGTCTGTCTGTCTATCTATCCATCAATCTATCCACTTGTCTGTCTGTCTGCCTGTCTATCTATCTATCTATCTATCTATCTATCTATCTGTATGCAGGACATGAACTGGTGTAACTCAGCAGAAAGTTGACACATAGAGTTCACCTGTCAGAGACATTTGTAGACGTACCAGCGGTTCCATGGAACGCCAGTTAAACAAAACCTATACCATTATGAAACCACCACCAATCTTTTTACCAGTCTTTTTTTTTAGTCTGTATCAGTTTTTCCTGGCACTTTACTGTAAATAGGAAGTAATTCCCTTGTACTTTGGTTATAACAGTAGAGGTGGGAAAGGTTTAGTACAGTACCCAAGGTTTTAAGAAAGTCAGAATGTTTTGGAGTAAAAGTCCTTTGTCAGCTATGTGAAACGGAGCGCACATACATAATATGAAAATGAATGAATTATGTAAGGCCTGTAAGCTAGTTGGCCTTTGTTCCACACCACTGAAAATCTGCTGTTCTGCTCTACATTATGTGCAAGTGTTAATAAATAAGCTGTTATTTATTTATTTATTTATTTTTATCAGAAGTGAGTAGATGTTTTGCAGCCGAGCCTCGTGACACTCCGCTCTCTGCTCCGTCTCTCTCCGTGCAAAGAAACTGGGTCATTAATTTTTAATCACAGCCCTCCATCTGCGTGGCAGGAGACGGCCTGGTACTCATGGGAGAGCTTTTGGGAAACAGGTCTCATGCGCGTCGATGTTCTTCTCGACGTGTTACACAAGAGAGGAGAGGAAAGAGACGCAGTCTTAAGTCTATAAATACACGCATACAGACACGTACACAGCTGCTACCTGCTATCACTCACACGTCAACTCTGCACACGCCTCCTCTAGCGACGGCATATAAACACACACCCTGCGCTCACCTCCTTTGATAGAGGGCCTCTGAACACCTGATAACTGAGTGACAGCTCTTTCCAACATAAATTGTTTTTTTTTGCTCTGTAACACACTTGTATTTCCACACACACACACACACATGCGACATCTCAGCCACTTCAACTGTTTATTGCACCACATTCCCCCAGTTTAAAATGGTCAATTTGTGCACTGCAAATAGTTTGCTGCCTTGTGCTTGACTGTATGCAAATCAGGAGGTGGAGGTTTTAATTCAGTTGGCTATCTTTTTCAGGCTGAAGAAAAAAAAAAACAGTTGTCTCTGCTTCGGTGGTTTTCTAGTTGTGCCTGACACAGGCTCGGTGACTGTCCCGTTCAGGACTGAGGATAAATCCATCTATGGGAAACCAAGAAACCAAGATTCTGAAGTGAGGCTGTGAATTTAAACAAAGGAAAATAAAAAAGCTCCAGGCACCCAAGCCCAGATTGTGTACTGACATCCCCCTCTCTGTGTGCAGAGACAGAAATCAGGGATCAAAACAAAAGCTGAATGGAATAACTATCATGACAGAGCGAAAGGCTCGTTCCCATCCGACTCCAGAGATGCAAAGATGTCTGAAGCTGTTGAAGTTTTGCTGCGGCAATGAGCTGAGGGTCAGCAAAAAAGTTCAACTCGGCAAGACAATGATGGCATCTCTGTGCTTCTGTAAGTAGATAAGTAAGTAAAATAGTAAACAAACAAATAAAACTTATAACTCATAATAGATGAGTAGGGTTAATAAAGAAAAAATGCATTAAAAAATAAGTAAAAAATACAATAAAAAAAAATTAATTAATTAAAAAAAAAAATAATTATAGCTGGATTAATTAGGTAAAAAGAAAAAAGTAGGTAAAAAATAAACTAAAATATAGTAATAATAATTTAATATAAAATATCATGATAGCTGAGTAAGATTCATTAAGTTAAAAAAGGTAAGTAAAAAAGTAAAATAGAAAACAATAATAATAATAATAAGTTCACTTTATATAGCGCCTTTCACAAACCCAAGGACGCATTACATATAGAGGGTCCAAGTTTTTTTTTTTTTTTTACTGGGAATAAACTGAGGAATAAAATAAGATTTTTAGCAGAGATTGGAAAGCAGATTGGTTGAGCAGTTACGAAAGAGCAGGGGAAGAACATTTCAGAGTTTAGGTGCAGCAGCGCTGAAAGATCTGCCACCCAAGGTAGAAAGTTTAGTTGAGAGAACAGTGAGGAGACCAGAGTTAGAGGAGTGGACAGAGCAGGAAGGACGATACGAAGAGATGAGTTCATGAAGATATAGAAATCCACATAGTATAGTAGTATCCACACTATCTGCATGGGGACATTTTAATGATCTACTTAAAACTGATGATTCATTTTCTTTTAATCAATAACATGGCCGTGCCTTTAAATTTGTCAAAAATTAGCCAAGAAATAGTTTCATGCGTTCGATGGCTAATGGATTCAGACATTAATAAAAAAATATATATATGATTTTGCAGTAGTTTAATTTAGTATTTGATGGCAGCAGTGAGCATGTGGTAAAGGAACCAGACTTGGAACTGGAAGATGCCTGGCTTGATTCGCTGTGGTGACATGACTGAAGAACTTCTTTGTTGGCATCCACCGCCATCTGGGTGGGTGTTTTCACTGCCCCCTAGTGTGTGTGTTTCACTACATGGATGGGTGAATATGGAGGTCAAATTCCAACAAGGCAAAGTGGTCTTTACTCCTATTTTAATTTGTTCATTCCACAGTAAAAGGTCAATACAGGGCTGGAAAAGGCTGATTTCTGTAAAGTGCTATAGACCTTCGCTTATGTTTTATATTTTGTTATTTGTCTGAAACATGCACATAGGTTGTTGTGAAGAGAAGAATCTATTATCTGTCTATTATCTGTCCCTGTAGCCCATAGTGAGCTTGGAAAACAAGAGTTAAACATACTGCTCCCACCTCTTGGAATCGGGTGCAAACCTGCCTTAGCCTTTGTTGGTCTCACAGGTGGTCTTACTACCAACTGTCAACCCTGTTAATAGTCATGCTGTCTGTCTTTTAATAAACAAACAAACATATAAAATTGGTAGGATTCATGACACCTAATCGTGGAATCACCAGCCCTGTGACCGGACGGTCCCCGGTTTGATCCCCCATCAACAAGACCTGACTATACTCTTGGCAAGTGTGTTCACTGGAGTGTGTGCATGACTGAATGGCTTGGTTAGATGCGGAGATCAAATTCCTCTGTGTGTGAAAGCACAATGGTCAATGAGTGGTTCACCTCACATTCTTCTTTCCTACTATCCTAAACCTTATCACGAACCTACTGTATATCCGTGTCACGTTCTGCAGGTTCTAACCCAATTTCCTGTCTCCATCAGGCTGCTTCTGGTTCTCTCTGAAATGCTTCAGTAAGAATGAATTACTGTTCATTACTGCTTTCAGGTCCAGCAAAACAAAAGGCCAGTGCAGGAGCAATAAATAACTGGAGCAAGCAGAAATAAAAAAATGCTTCATTTACACATTCAAGTAGTGAAATGGAGAGCAACCTGTTCGCTTTTAAACAGAGCTCATATAAGCTTCTCAGTAAGGCAGGATATTTAATCAAAAATGTGTGAACAGTGTTTGGGAGGTAGTGTAAGCTTTCACTTAATTTACACCTCACCGGATCATTGCAGAATAATGTAGGAGTTGACACATATGCTTTAAAGCATTGTGCATCATGGAGCCTTGGCAAAAAGGGTTGCAGTTAAATCTTAAAATGCCTGAGACGGTGCAAATGTCATGGAAGTTCACATCTTACCCAGCATTGAATAGTTTAGCAATTATTTGGTGTAGTGAGTTTTTTTCTTTTCTTTCAAATTTTCTAACTATTGTTAGAACGAAAGCATAATGCACATGAACAATGAAAAATATGCTTTTCTTTTCTTCATCTCGTTTATTCCCCATCAATTTGGCGCAGCTGTGGCCTAATGGTTAGGGAACCGGTCTTGTGACCATAAGATCCCAGCTTCGATCCCGGCCCAAGGCAAGAAATGACTGAGGTGCCCTTGAGCAAGGCACCTAACTCCCCAACTGTGCCCCGGGAGTCGTGGTTTGGGGCTTCCCCCACTCCAGGCAAGTGTGTTCACTGCCCCCTAGTGTTCACTAGTGTGTGGGTTTCACTGCACAGATGGGTTAAATGCAGAGGTCACATTCTTCTGTGTGCAAGCACAGTAGGCAAATAGTTCATTTTTACTTCCCACCCAACTCCTTTAAATAAAATAGATACATTCATAATAAAAACATAAAGACATGTTTAATGGGTGGCACATGTACTGTGTGTGCTACACAGCTCCAGGGATCTGGGGTTGTGGGTTCGATCCTTGCTCTAGTGTCTGCCTGTGAGGAGTTTGTTGTGTTCTCACCATGTCTGCATGGGTTTTCGCCGGTTCTTCCGAAAAAAAAGCACATGGTATGCGAACTGGACATGCTAAATTGGCAGTAGGTGTGTGTAGGTAAATAGATGTGTCTGTGTGGTACCCTGACCAGGAGGTATTCCTGCCTTGCACACTATGATTCCATCTGGGCTCTGGACAAACCTTGACCCTGATGGATAAAGCCGATAGGAAAATGGCTGACTGACTACCTGACTGACCTAATAAACACGAAATCAGAAAAACATATGGCATGCAGTAATAACATATATTAATAGTAATAGTACTCTGAATTAGGTTGCCGTAACAATCAGGATCTATGACTATTAACAGATGCCAGGGCACCACAGCCATGACATGCATCCATGTCTCAAAACATCCCCTACCTACAGACCTGGCACAGCATCACACTCTACCCGTATTCTGTTTTGAGTTTTGCGTAGTATTGTCAGTGTGTCATCGCCTGAGTTTACGTTTCCTTGTTTTTTTTTTGACATAGCCTGGCTTACAATACTGCTTATACATCGCCTGACCACTTTCTGTTTTTGACCATGAATTCTGCTGTTCAATTTGGATTCAAACCGGACTGTTTAATAACGCCACCCATGTTTGCATCCAGCTCTGCCACCAGCAAGTTCTTCATATGGTCATGTGATTTAAACGGATGACTTGCCACTGATCAACTGCTGCCCTTAATGTCCTGCAAGGTCTTTTTTGTACACATACTGGAGCCCATTAAAGTAAACAGAGCCTCCTACTGTTATCCAGAATACACAGCATATTTAGCCTTATAATAAAAGTAAGTTTTAGTTGAAATTCAGTTTGATTGTAAAATTTGACTTAATATCTTGATAAAACTAAAATGAATCATTATAAATACATTACTGTCAGATACGGATTATATATACTCCAGATATATAAGATAAAGATAAATATTTCAGCACTCTTGGTGTTCGGGATATTTTATGAAAATTACAGCTCATTTCTAATAAGCTCTTCTAATCTGCTCCATACCACCCAGATGTGCAGGTGTTTATTGCCCTAGGCTGGATGCCTGCAGGGTACAAATCAGCCACACGCTCATTGCTAAACAATACACCAGCCAGAAACGAGAGCACAGAACATTGGGTGAAAATGGGAAACGGGAACATAAAAGTACAAACGTTCCCTGAGGCACACTTGCAGGCATTACTTCACACTGTCCGCTGTGTGTAACGGTGGAGCGTTTATGATGCTGCGTGTCTTGTGTTTGATTCCCTCTACAGGTGTGTGCTGAAATCCAGCTGTCAGAGGCCAGAGCGTACAAACTTTAAAAGGCCCTTACAAACCTTTCACAGGTTTATTACTGGGCATTACTGCCAATTATACAGGAAGGGGTTCATGTGAATATAGTTCAGGGTGATGCGTCAGTTGCTGGGGTGAGACCGAGCTGGGAACTTTCTTTACTGCAGTAGATGTGTTTTGATGCATTAGATGTGTTTGAAAGTTCCACCAAATGCACTGTATTTGAGAAGATCAGTCTCCGTTCTAGTTACTCCCTAAGGTGTTCTATGTGGTTGAGGTCAGGGCTCTGTATAGAAGTTCTTCCACACCAAACTCACCCAACGATGTCTTTATGTACCTTGCTTTGCGAAACAGTCATGCTGAAAAACACTTGGTATACTGAAGCATTAAGATTTATCTAAGGCGGCCTAGGCCAAGCCCTAAACCCCTAACTGCTGGTATTCTACTGGCATTCACTTCAATGCCATCACAGATTCGTCCATCAGACTGCCAGACCAAGATACGTGATTCATCCCTTCACAAATCCCTTCTATTGAAATGAATGAATAAAAGTGAACTATTTTGCCTTACTGTGTTTTTCACACAGAAGGAATGTAGCCTCCGCATTTAACCCATCCATGCAGTGAAGCACATACACCAGGTAACACACTTGCCCGGAGCAGGGGGCAGCCCCAAACCACGGCGCCCGGGGAGCAGTTAGGGGCCTTGCTCAAGGGCACCTAAGTTGTGTCTTGCCCTGGGTGGGGATCAAACCCGCAACCTTCCGGTCACGAGACCGGTTCCCTAACCACTAGGCCATCGCTGCCCCCTAATTGCTCCAGAGTCTAGTGGTGGCATGCTTTACACCACTCCATCCATCAACTGGCATTGCGCTCGGCCATAGAAATCCATGTCATTAAGCTCCTGGCACAAAGTTTTTGTGCTGATGTTAATGCCAGGGGTGCATACATATACTGTACACATACTCAGATCTCTCTCACACACACATACACACAGCCAACATCCAATTAAGCACTCGTGTAGTTCTGTCGGGAAATCTATTTCTTAATGTTGTGTGTACAACACTGACATTTTTGACTCAAAATAAAAAATGTCAGCCATGTAAATACATAAATAAATAAAACTCATCTACAATGCACAGGCAAAAAAAATGAATATAAAAATGTGCCAATATATTTTCTCCACTGGAAATATTTCATGACTGTTTTTCCACCCTTTGGGGGGAAAAAAACAGAAAGATCTGTATATTAGATGCTGAAAATATTTTCAGTATTAACATATTGTGGCAAAAAGAAAAGTCACACATTGTGCCTCATACAATTGGGTGTGAAATATTAAGGAGGTCATTCGGTTGCTGGCTGCCGCATTTTCAGAAAGTAAACAATAGTAAAGTGCCATAACATAAACTTCACAAAAAAAATGAGCTTGCACACATACACTGGGGGGCTGATGGAGAAGAAGAGAGAGAAGAATAGCTGGAGGTGAAAAAATAGAAAAGGGCGAGGAAAAAGAGCAGTAAACATGCCTGTCAGCAGAACGAGTCCCATACAGAAAAACTCAATTGGATTTCGGGAGCGCGGAGCAGACACGGGAGGGAACAAGGGAGCAAAACCAAATAAGCATGAGAGTAGAGGGAGAGCAAGCTCTGGCACAAGAGATCACTGACAGTTTTGTGGTGAGACAGGGTCTACAGCCATACCACTGTGCCCCAATCTGCCACGTCCCAAGATCCAAGCTCCAAAACAACACAACGCAGCCGATTTGCAGCGCGACGCTTATGTAAGAAACCAATATAGCATTACCAGAGAAATATATCACACAGCCAGCAGCTGAGGCAGAACGTGGGCCATCGTAGCCTCCTGTGGCACCGAAGCTCATTTCAATGCTATTAAGATGCCGAGTGTCTTAACCGAAGCTCTCTGTAGCATAATGAATCAGCAGGCAGAAGAGGAACGGCCCAGAGGGGACGCCATCTTTTTAACCCTCTTTCTAAAAAGCGCACTTTCATTCAGGGAGGCCTCGTGAAGCATGGCTAAGCTCAGTGAAATCAGCAGGACTACAGGGCGTGCAGGGAGAAATAAAGAGATGAAAGCATTATATTAAGACATAAAGACAACGGAGAAAGAGAATGAGACTGTAAAGGATAAAGGATTGCTACGCTACTGAAGTCAGCAGTATTGAATGTGCTGGAAAGGCAAT
The DNA here is from genome assembly GCA_028565595.1 of Duopalatinus emarginatus. Classification (NCBI taxonomy): domain Eukaryota; kingdom Metazoa; phylum Chordata; class Actinopteri; order Siluriformes; family Pimelodidae; genus Duopalatinus; species Duopalatinus emarginatus. Next base: position 10,595,922 of record JAOVVF010000031.1, on the reverse strand, counting down.
GAAGCAGCTTCATTATGACCGAGAGCAAAAAATGAGTAGTAATGATGGTAATTTCTCAAAAAACAGAAACAAAACCGGGGTAAGGGTAGGACAGCGTGGAGCACTGAAAGCTCCAGGCTGCCTGGTTCGATCCTAAGCGTAGGTGATAGTCTGTGTGGAGCTGTGCTTTGATGTTCTCCTCATCCTCAAGGTTCTCAGGTTTTTACTATCCAAGAACATGCCAGTAGGTGGACTAGCTGTGGTTTATTTCCCCATAAGTGTGAATGAGTGTGTGAATACGTGTCTGCATGGTGCCCTGACATCTATATGGGATGAATTCTTACGGTTCGCACCTAGAATTCCCAACAGGGGCGTTGGAAGCATTTTTAATGTGAGGGGGACACATGGATGAGATGAGATGGGGGGGGGGGTCCTCCCCCCACAAAATTTTATTGAATTAGATGCCTTTTCTTGCATTTTTGTGTATTTTAACAGACATAAATTATAACTACAATTAATCTAGCTGATAGATCTCCTAACATAAATTAGCCAACTAACTGCACTAACATTTTCATTGGAAAAAAGTCTTGACTTATTTATCACTTCTTTGTAAAGAATTTCCTTATGTCCATTGTGTCTGAGAGCAAATATTACAAACAACTGATCATCAACCAACAACAGTGGTATGTGTTTTCTTGTATCGATCAAGGGGGCAGCCGTGGAGGGGGCAGCCATGGCCTAGTAGTTAGGGAACTGGTCCGTGACCGGAAGGTCGCGGGTTCAATCTCCACCCAGGGCAAGACACAACTAAGGCAACCCTTGAGCAAGGCACCTAACTCCCCTAACTGCTCCCCGGGCGCCGTGGTTTGGGGCTGCCCCCCACTCCGGGCAAGTGTGTTCACTGCCCACTAGTGTTCACTGGTGTTTGTGTTTCACTGCACAGATGGGTTAAATGCGGAGGTCACATTTAAGAATGGATTCTTTCGTGAAGCAACAAAAACAGCGCTGGGTGAACTAACATTTTATGGTAAATGTGCAGGGGGTCCAAACCAAGAATTATGAAATGTGAAGGGGACACGTCCCCCTCAGATTGAATGGTGGTGATGCCCATGATTCCCAAGATAGACTCCAGATAGGCACCACAACCCTGACCAAAATAAAATGGTTACTGAAAAATTAAAATATACAGAAACAAAACTGAAGTAAAGGTAGCACAGTTTTTTAGCATTTCTGCCCCAAAGCTTCAGGGTCCCTGGTTCAACCCTAGTCTATGTGGAGCTTTGCAAGTTTGCAAGGTTTCCTCAAGGGTTCTCAAGAACACGCCAGAAGATGGACTAGCTGTGTTAAAGCAGTCACCTCGGACCACCAGAGGCCATCATAGAATAGAAAAATAAAAAAAAGTAAAATAAAATAATATATTGCTGTCATTTGGCAAAAAAAGATGGTAGTAAAAAAACTACAATTCCTGCAACTAAATTTTGAAACCAATGTAACTAATGCCAGAAGATTACCAAGAATGGTCAATCTCGAAGCGTGCACATCATCTAGTGCACAAAAATGCAAAAAGATAAGAAACAAAAGAGAATAAGTGGCTTCAAACCGCAGGTTAATGCTAATTATATGGACTTAGCAATTAGCCAGTTTTATGGCACTTCAGTGTAGATCTCCTTAAATTATATAGCTGTGTGTGTCGGTGTGGGTTTGTGGGTGAGAAAAACGAGCTACTGATGAGCACTTGAGTTTTGTGTGAGCACTCTGTTTGGGAGTGGGAGTGAAAATGTATACGAAAGTACAGTGATTCATTTCAAAATGACAGACAAAAGGCAAAGTTTATTTCTATTTCTCTCATAGGACGATTGTAAGTAAATGTGATGATGCACAACAAAGGTAAAATTATAGCGTGCCAATTCACCCCTGCTCCTTTGATGACATGAAAATGCATTAATATATTTATATCGTGGTTATAATGAATTGTCTCGTTGCTAATGAACTGCTACAAGCATTTGAGCCCTGGCAAGTTTTTGTAGTGTTATAAAAGTTCCTTGTTTTGTTTTGTCCCAGAGATGAGATGTATGTGTCTCTATCTTTCTCCTTCTCTGTCTTTGCTGAAGGCCCTGTGGCCTGCGCTCTCTCTCTCTCTCTCTCTCTCTCTCTCTCTCTCTCTCTCGCCCTCCCTTCCTCACTCATCCTGATGCCTGTGTACTGTTTACATGCTTTATTATTATTTTTTTCTCTCCTTCAGCTCCTCATCTCTCCAGACCCGTGGGTTAATTGTGTTCAAGTTCCTCATGTCTTATTGATTAATAAATGGTCGAGGGTTTCAGGATAATCTTCATTGACAGCGGCGGTATCCCGGAGCTTCATTATCAGACAAAACCTCTAGGTTCTTTAGTGCACAGAAAAAAAGGGCATCTCCCTCAGTGTCCAAATAAACATACCAGCATGGGTTTTAGGTCCAGACTTCAGGTCAGTGCTACAGGCCAGGCTTCTTTATAGTGCAGGAGCTAAAATAAGGCGCCAAGGGAAATGTCATTCCTGTTCTCATAAAGATCATCAGTCTCGTGGAAATCACATTCAGTGAGTGACAGGCATGTCATTTCTCATTACTAGACATGAAGACATATATAAACAGGGACGCACACTCTTGCCTTGAACATAGGAAAAAAAGTAAAATGCCAGCTTTGTCTATAAAACAGTGTTTTGGTGTGTTTTTAAAGGTGTGGAACATGATGACGCATGCAGTTATAGCAAAAAAATCAACAACAGAAGGATCTGATGTGGACTGACACAATGTGGAGTTAAGGGTCATTAATGCTCAATGTTAGATATGTGTACAGATATGTATACAAACATATGCAACTAAAATAAACCTTACTGAGAGTAATGAATACCTACAAAATCTTGGGGTGAAATTCCCATTAATTCTGGAGTTCTGTATGTATCTTTACTGTAAATTTAGTTGCCACGCCCCCTTTTTTACTAATAATAATACAAAGCTGATAAATTGGTACCCTGGCTCCCGTCTTTTAGAATATGGCATCAGGTGTCATTGGTGTAAGCAGTAGC
>JAOVVF010000031.1:10570035-10587898 GCA_028565595.1 Duopalatinus emarginatus | reverse complement strand
GGATGGGTTAAATGCGGAGGTCACATTCCTTCTGTGTGCAAACACAGTAAGGCAAAATAGTTCACTTTCATTCATTCTTTCTTTCATTCATAAAATGACAGTTGGTATCCATTTTTTAAGATAAAAAGTTATTTCTGGAAGTTGAAAATAGCTACATTTCATCATCTAGCATTGTTTGACCAGGAAGGATTAGTTTAGCTAATTAGAATATGGCTGCTTGGTAATTATCAGCGTAAAAATAAACAAATAATAAAATCATCTCAGTAACTAAGCTAGCTTTGATTCTTGTTAAGTAACTAGTTTGTATTTGCAATACAGATTTTTAGCCATTTGATAAATACATGAAACTTATTTTAGAATATTTGGAAACCCTGTCAGGTTAGCTTATATTTTGTTAGTGTGATTATCGATAAACATATCCATCAGAATGAATGATTTAATCAATTAATGAATGATGCAGGCTTTTAAAACATGCTACTTTGATACCTAAGAAGTACAATTAATTAAAATTAATTATAATATAAAAATATATATAATATAAAATTATAATATACAATTATATATTATATATATAATTTTATAATTATAATTTATATAATAATAATATAAAAATATATACAATATAAAAAATATATATGATTGCTTTTAAAACCTTAATAAATAAAGGCTTTCTTAATACAGTTTCGTCAGTATCTTCGACTTTTTTACTGAGTTATTATGCCTTAAAACAGCTTTCTTGCCTTCTTTGTGAGGTAAATTATAGATAATGTTTCCCAACCCTATCTTCTCAGAAAAGATTTACTTCTAACAACCCATTGTTTATCTTCCCAACATATTGTTAACAGGCAGCACAGTGGTGTCTGGATTTGACTTCCCAGCCAGGCAGCCCTCTGTCTGTATGGGTTTCCTCCAGGAGCTCTGGTTTCCTCCCACACTCCAAAGCCATCAACAGATACTAAATCACCCCTAGATGTGTAGGTGTGTGAATGTGTCTGTCTACCCCGAGATGTTTACCTGCCTTCCACAGAGTGAGTGCTGGGATAGACTCCAGCACCCTCTGCGACCCAGTAGTAGCTACGGTAATGAATGAAAAAACATATTGTTATCTGCTCAGCGGGAAAACAAAACATCCACTCCACAAGCCTTTGCGTTTGTCTGCTAAAACGATCACTTCATCTATAAAAGCACACCTCTTTGGTTGGCTTCTACACAACAATATGGCATACTGAAACACCATCACAATAAGAGTGCCTTTTTTTAATAAAGCACCTTTTTTATGGAAAATTTAAATATTTTCTGACTTACCAAGCCAGTGTTCCCCTGTAATCTTGCCAAATCCCTCTTGATACGTAGCCCAATCCCTGTAGAAGTTAACCGAGCCGTCTTCTCGACGCTGGAACACCTGCAGGACATAAAATATGAAAATGAAGGTATACAATTTCGGTTTGAAGATCTGAAGGTGCTGTCACACAAATAGTTATGCACATTTTAATATATATGATAATAAACACTGAAGCAATAAGACTGTGTATGTTGACAGAAACATACAATACTCTGTTCTCTATTTATGGCGGATTATAACCTCCCACCCTTCATAAGACACAGATTCAAACTGATTTTTATACGTTCAGATAGTTGGCATTTATTCATACATTATTTGACTTAAGTGAGATTACTTGTGTGTAATAACAACCCAGGCGCCTTTTCTTCACTTTCTCTAACTGCACGTAAACACTGGTACATTGAGGAGACCAAAGCACCAGCGGCTATTACAGTCTATCAATGCTTTCTTCTGTTCCTCAGTCCAAACCATGTTCTAGCCACTATGTCTGACAGGTATGGGCTTAATAGTCAATAAAAATAGCTATATTTCAAAAAGAAATGGTAAATGGCCGAACATCTATGGGCACTAAATCATCACAGGTGGACCTAAGCAAAATGTTGCCGCACAGTTGGAAGCACACAATTGTACAGGATGTCTTTATTGTAAAAGTGAACCACTGTGACTACTGTGCACATTAGGAAACATTTAGTGCATGTCCCCGAAATGGTGGGTAACCCTGTACATGGCGACTGTTCTTCACTCGTAGCTTTTTGGTTGCGGGAATCGAACCAGCAACCTTATGGTCACAAGGCTTCTTCCTTTGAGCAGTCATGGCCTAGTGGTTAGGGAACCGGTCTCGTGACCGGAAGGTCTCGGGTTCGATCCCTACACAGGGCAAGACACAACTGAGGTGCCCTTGAGCAAGGCACCTAACTCCCCCAACCTAACTGCTCCCTGGGCACTATTGTTTGGGGCTTCCCCTCTGCTCTCGGCAAGTGTTTTCACTGCCCCCTAGTGTTCACTGGTGTGTGTTCCACTGCCCGGATGGGTTAAATGCGGAGGTCACATTTCTCCATGTGCAAGCACTGTAAAAACAGTAGTTTCACTTTCACTTTAACCACAAGCCCATGGCTGCCCTCATGCATTACTCTTTACTCCTTTCCCCTCGCAGAAAATAATGAATCTGGTCCAAATCCTTTCCAGCAACAGTTTGCCAAATTTGGAGTGGAAGACCAGAAGTATCCTCTACAAATTCCTGACCTCAGGTGTTTTTTCCGAAATGGTGGACATTTTTCCCAATAAACACCATTTTGGAAAAACTGGAACACCGAGTGCCCCCTCACCCGACATCAGTGTCTTGCCTCGCCAATACTGCTTATAAATCCCTACAGCCTTGCTTCAAAATTCAGTGGAAAACCTATATAGAAAATTGGGGATTTTTTATAAGACATAAACAGGACTAAAGCACATATAGTTGATTTTAGTCGATACATGACTACATTACGTCCTTTCCTGAGTTGCCAAAAACAAAACAAATTTCTGGGGCTATGTGAGTAAATCAGTGTGAAGTTAAGACCTGAACAGAATTTAAAGCATAATTCAGGCACTAGTTGACTGCTGATGCCCTTATAGAAGATTAATCAAGCAAGCAGTGAATCAATGAATGCTGAAAATGCCAACAAGAAAAAAAACTGGAGAGTAATAGAAATAAGGCAAAGACATATGCTCAGTTGCTCCGTCAGGACGCGAAAAACACTTTGACACACATCTACACACACAGATGCACCAGGGGACTACATAAACTGAATCCACAAAGATGTCGACACGTCCTCTGGCCTGAATTAGAAATCATAATATTGTCTCCATGGGTGTGTTTGTCTCGACCGACAGCCTCATATCCGAACGAAACCACCACGCTTGTCATGGTGGTTTCCCTGATACTGAAGGGATGTTTGTGTGGATGTACAGAGTGGAACCCAGATCCCACGGTGAGGTCTGGGAGCTTCCACAGCACTTCTCAAGACAACACGTGAGGGCTCCATGCAGGTGCTTGGGGCTGCATTTAAAATAAATAGCTGCGGTTCAACTCGAAATAAATCCTCGCTCTCGATCCTCCTCCAACCCACAAAGGAACGCGAGAGAATTTAATTATTCACTGTAATCTCTGTAACTACTTATCGAGTCACCTTTCAGAAGCGAGAGTTTTAAATCTTCATTGCACCTCGAGTACAAACCTATTAAAATACAGCGAAATTCCCGTGTTCTTAATAAATATTTCATAAGCATCGATAAGAATATTCCTACCAGAGCAGCGTGGACTGGCTTTAATTTAAAAAGCGATAAGACGTTAATTTAAAAACAGAAAGTATTGCATCGTCGGAGAGTTAGAAAGGATTGCCTCTGAATAAAAAAAGTGTAGCTGTAGGGAAATATCTCCACACTAAACCTGCGGACTGAATCGCCTCATATACTGGGTAAACAGGGGAAGGGGATGCGTGTTATAATGGCATTATATGGACTGGGAGGTTTCCTCCATCAGTTATGTTTCATATCCATCATGAATCTGCTTCAAAGCAATTTCTCCCCGTATACTGAATGTGTGCTGGCAGCAGAGCAGACAATAGCTGACACCAGTCCTTCAGCTCAGATGAGATTCAGCAGCCGATTACACTGCTTTACTACATAGCTGGCCTACGTCAGTCTACAGACTTAAACACACAACAGCGACCTTGTTGGATTACAGAATAATGACTGTAGGAAGTTTGGTATGAGTGTGTGGATGCAGCAAAGTGAGTATCTGTAAGTGTTTAACTATTTCAAGCCATCTTCATCTCCGTCTGTCAGTTGTTCTTTTAAATCTAATGCTTCTTCCCAGATTTTTTTTACAATATCCTCCTGTTTATTGTTGTTAAGTAGCATTACAATGACCTCGTGGAAGGAATTTGATCTAAGGCAAGGTGGCTAAAGCAATATGATAAAATCCATAAATAAATTCATCCTTTACTGATAATGTAAAAAAAAATGTTGCGTTAACACTAAGGTTTGGTTGCTTAGCAACATACCTGGACAAAAACGCTTACGCGTACAATGGTGTAAACGTACATAAATGCTCAGCCAATCAGCTTTCAGTACTCGATCTCTTTGCATATAACTAATCATGCACATTATGAATTAAATGTTTATAAATAACTAATAACTAAAGTATAAGTTAAATACAAATTAAGATTTTATTAAAAATGTTTACATGTTTTTTAAATATTGATACCAGATGTATGTATATATATATATATATATATATATATATATATATAGGAATAATTGTAATTATGTTTAATGTAATAAGCAATCATTTATTAATGCACATTATTTATTTTTGCAAGTAGTTGCATTTTATTTAACCATCTGATACGTAAAGAATAACACACAATGAGGCATGCAGCAATCAATAACCGAGTTACTCCTACCACCCCAGAGTGTGGTTTATTTCTCACATACCACATCAATTTGCCAATAAGTACGATTTCTATTCATTAAAAAAGCATGAATCATAGTTTTTATCCAATTGTACTTACCATAATCCTTATTATATTAATTATTATGTTTTTCATTTTTTAATAACAGCACATTTACAACTGATTGATTTCATTTAACATTTTATTGTGTAATTAATGTGTATACAGTACAGCATCACCCAGATCAGTCTCTGTCACTGAGCTGTTACGACAGAAATAATATGTATACACCAATCACAGCCAAAACCACTGACAAGTGAAGTGAGTAACATTAATAATCTTGTTATAGTGGCACCTGTCCAGGGCTGGGATTTACTGGCCAACAAGGGCAGTCAGTTCTCAAAGTTGATATGTTAGAAGCAGAAAAAACGTACAAGAAAAAGGGGCTAGACGATGGTTGTGATGGCTAGACGGCTGAGTCGGGGCATCTTTATAATAGCAGGTCTTGTGGCCCAAGGAAGGACAACAATATACAAGCCACAGTGTCATGGCCACATGTGGGGAGTAAAGGCTAGTGTTTCTACACCAGTGCCACAAAAGGATCTGTTAGTAACGTCTTGGTGCCACCACCTTTAGAGGTCTTGTGAAGCTAATACATTAACAAGTCAAAGCTGTTTTGGCAGGTGGTTTTAATGTGATGACTGAAACCTGTAAATAAACCTGTGATTTGCCTTGTGGAAAATCAATCAACACCTATTGTCTAATGTGATTTTACAACTCAACAGCCTTGAGGTATAATCAGAGGTGGGTAGTAACGCACTGCATTTAATAAATTGTACTTGTAAGAGTAGTTTTAATGCAGCGCACTTTTTACTTTGGTTGGTGTGGTACAGTGGTAACATCATTGGGTTCCCATGTGAGAGACCAGGGTTCGATTCCCGATCTGGGCAGTCAGTCTGTGCTACACCAATAAAGGTCCTTGGGCAAGACTCCTAACACTACATTGGCCTACCTGTAATACCAATAACCTTGTAAGTCGCTCTGGATAAGAGTGTCTGCCAAATGCCGTAAACGTAAAAATGTAAACGTACTTTGACTCGAGTGTATTTGTGAAGACGAAACGTTACTTTTACTCTGTTACACTGAGCTACATTTATTAAGCTACACATCGTTTCATCCAATGCAAGATCTCTGTCTTGTTTTGTTTTGTCGAGACTTCCGACAGAGGCTCTGTCACATGACTGCGTCGTTTGCCTCCAATTCACCAATCAAACAGAGCCAAGCTGTCACATGACCGCACACAAAATCCCCACTGCTAGCACAGGCGGAAAAGTGCACAGAAGCACAATACAATGGCGGAGACAACGGCGTGTGTTTCGCAACAACCCAAACAGAATTTAACTTATGTTACTTTGTAGGATTTATTGATTGATTATTGTTTTAGATATTCTCCAGCTCTGAATTAGTTTGTTGCTGTTTCATATTTTTGTGCATTCAGATGTATTATTTGACGTCCTGATTATTAAACAAATCGGATACTCGGCAGTTTAATTCATTTAATTAATAAATTAATCGACTTATTAATTGTTGACAATTGACATTTTACCTTTACTTGACTCATATTATTTTAAAGCAACAATACTCTTTCTTGAGTACAATTTTTGGCTACTCTACCCACCCCTTGGTATAATATAAAATATAACGTCAGTTATCATTACTAGCATTAGCTAATAATTAATAAACCTAATAGTAATGTTTGCTACTGTATTAAGTAATGTTTATTCATTTACTCTTATTATAATTGGTTTTCTTTAAAGGTTGTGTTTTTAAATGATGCTCCACTACAAGTGTATTTGAGAGTATGAGGCTGCAGCCGAGATCTTCATTTCTTCAGGGTATTATTGGCCAGTAGTTTGGTTTCATATAACTGCCAGCCAAAAAGCAATGGGGAAAAAAACAAGCCCTGCTGCAGAAATGACAGATAAACAAAGCATGTGCTTCTGTTTCTGTTTTCCCCAGGAGGCTCATCCTATAGCCCGGAAGGTACGGCAGCGTGAGGATAACAATATACTGTGCTGACAAACACCACAGCCAGACCATGCACCTAGGGCTGGACGCACTCGTCAACATGTCAATCGGTTCAGCTCCGCCTCCTCTGAATGGAATCCAGAGGTACCTTGAGGAGACGGCAATGAAGAAGTAAGTGTGCCCGCAGCCACACAGCTGGGTCCTATCTGACTCAATAGTGCAGTTATTGTCTCCTGAACTACTGCAGGTCTCCTGTAAGACACAGCGAGAAACGCACCCTTAGTGACTGCCACCATCGATCCACTTTATTAAATGAGCGTAGAGCCAAAATATAGCAATTCTACACAGGAATGTAGCCGAACGAAAGCATGTCTGTGTTTTTCTTTCCAATTTACAGCCTTACTATAGTTTCTCTGCCATCCAAATGACCCATGTACATCAATGACAGCTAGGGCTGGGGACTCAAGTCTATATGTTAATGACATACACTAAATCACGCCAGTTCTACCAAGTACCACTTCTTCACCAAAGCTGCAGCCTTCATTACACCCTCTACACACAATATACACACCCTAATTCCTATACATTTATTATTATTATTATTATTATTATTATTATTATTGTGAAAGTGAAAGTTGACCACTAAGTAGTGGAATTGCCCTTTGCACACACACACACACACACACACACACTAGTGAACACTTGTGGAAGTGAACATACATACACAGGGTGGTGGCAAGCCCCATCCATGGCACCCCAGGAGAAGTTAAGTGCTGGTCCCAATGCTAGTTCCTTAACCACAAGTATACAGCTGCCCCCAAAATGATTAGTTACAATAATTATTATTATGATGATAATTAATAATAATTGCTGCTGGTTTGTCTGTGAGATACTGAACACAATTTCAATGTACATTTATAGTGAAAACAAAGTCTTTATCTTACCGATTCACATAAAAAAAAAAAAAACAGTGGCAGATTTTTGGACTGATATCACACATGCTTCCTGCATAATACAGTGTGCTCAGGCTGTGCCCTAGTGAAAGGCTGGAGGTTGTAGAGATGGTTTTGGGAGGAGAGAAGTAGAAGGTAAAGAGCATGGTTTCACAATGATGAAACTGAGAAGTCTGGCCTATTATAAAGAGTCTGCTATCATAGACAGAGTAAAGTACAGGGAGCAAAAAACGGGTACCGGTTCAAATGTGAACGGTACCCAACCATAATGGCAGCTTTCAACCATAAAGAAAACTTGACCTTTAACTTGTTGCGGAGACACATCAAGTCCACAGAAGCTTGTCCACAGATCTCCGAACCCTCGGCCGTTTGCACCAATGACACAGTGACGAAAAAAGAAAATGAGACCCTTTATTTCTCTTGTCTGAAAATACCACCTGCGAAGTTTCAAAGTACAGAGGAGGAGACAAAATCAGTTCCCATCTAATCCTATATAATCCTTTAACTCTCAACAGGTGGCATCCTTCAGTTCAATCACTGTGTTTTTGCAGCGTAAGAGGCTTTTCAACACACTGCGTACTACAGCTGGACGACGTCATGTCAAACTGTTATTTTATTATATTTGTCTTTTTTTTTACAAAATTGACAAATTATTATGCTGCCTCATAAAAGGCATTCAAATAAAAGGACTTCCTAATGACTCTAATGGCATGGTAGGATTGAACAGTGGTCTCGAATCCGTATTGTACCAAGTGCAGCATGAGAGCATCCATTCGGGCATTTAATACTGACTGCGAGATGAGTAATCGAATAACAGGGCAACAGGATAATGGGAGAAAGAGAAAAAACGTTTTCTAAGGTTATGTGTATGAACGGAAGAAGTGACCAGAGCTGAATTACAGAACTAAAAACGGCACAAGATGTTTTGTTCAACCGAAAGGGTAATTATATTCATTTTTCATTCATAACAGTCATTAATACGCTGAAATAAGAAGGCACAGCAGTGCACCGGGCTGTGCTGCTGTCTCACAGCTCTGAGTTTTTTTTATCCTGGTAGCTTTATTTCCTCCAGTTTCCTCCCACTTTCCAAAAACATGCCATTAGGTGGACTGGTAAGATTAAGTTGCCCCTGAGATTTGAATGCATGGTGTGGTTTGTATTCCCACCCTACAGATGCCTTACACCCAGAGTTCCCAGCGATACACCACCTGTGGTGCCACTACCTGTGCTGCTACTCTGGCTTCTTGTCTATCAAACCGCCAGACAATGAACTCAAAACAGAATCCAAAGTTTACTTTGCCTCCCTTTGGGCAGTCGTTTTATTGTGAAGCACCATTGAAAAAGGCATGGCTATTAAAGCGGTGCACACACACACTCACACACACACACGCACTTCAAAGAACCAGGCTTACACGGGCCGCTGAGTCACCGCACACCTAATCATCTCAGGCTCTTAATCCAGCACGGGAAACTGGAGATAGCACTTTCTGAAATGATGCACGCCACTGACGTGAGAAGACTAATGCCAGCTCATTTCCCCTCACGTCACGGAGTCTGCGTATCCGGTACGTCCAGATAACTCCGTTCCCAACAAAAGAGCTTCCACTTTAGACGACGCTCTCCATCGCTTCTTTAATCACTGCAGCAGAAGTGCACAAAAAAAAAAAAAAAAAGGTACCCGTTATCATCACCGGGTTCTATTTATGACCCCGATCTCATTTGTTGTCCATCATTTTGAACGATTTCTAATTACAGATGTCAGCTGGAGAGCTTTACAGCATTAAGATTCCAGGAAGGACATGGCAAAGAAGTGTGGGATTAATATACCCTCAGTGCAATCTGTAAATACTTGTTAATTATGTAATATGCAGTCTGTGCAATTAGATTGAAGAGGGAAAAAGCGTCCAGTCGAAATCATTGGGACCATCTGCAGCCCATTAACAATTAAACACCCTGCTAATGGGATTCAGATTGAATCCTGACAATGGACTTTCGGAGCTCGTTTACCACCAAATCAGGGACAAACAGCTGAGGTTATCAAGGATTACTCACACAGCATCTGAGGCGAACAGCTACAGATAGCATCCAAGCACTTAACACTCTGCACTGTCTTGTAAAAATGGGCACAGAGGGCATTCAGAAGACCAACCGAGTGGGAAAAGTCATATAGCAGCTGGGTTCGTAGTCAATCCTGGACTCCTGGGAACGTTCGGTCGTCTTTATTAGTACACAAACGTGGCCGTGGTTTGTCTTCAAGACGCAGTCAGAGTTCTCTAGATGACGCAGCTACATGTACTCGGCATGAAGGTTAACACGGCCAGGCTCATTAAAGCTGCTATTAAGGCAGCTATTTATATTATGGACGTTTTCAAGACGTTGACATGCTCTACACTCGTTTTTTAACTAATTGGTGGAAAAAGATTGTTATAAAAAAAACCACATATTCCTGAATGACTCGACGATTGTCCATGAGTGGTTTAGGGTATATATATTATATGGCGAAAAGTATGTGAACACGTGTCCCTGACACCCACACATGGGCCTTCACCCATACAGCTCATGCTACTATTTTTCAAGCACGCAATCATTTAATCTGAAATATTTGGCAGGTCCCTCACCTGACATGGGCTGTGTCCGAAATGGCATACTTGAATACCACCTACTAGCTTGGAGCGAGTACATACTGCTTAACCGCAAAAACGTCACACCACTTCAGTCCCGTACAATTATTTATAATTTCAATTTTAATAAACTTTAAATTGCATTTGTAATTGAAAACGTTACTGCAGCTCAGCCTACACGGATAATCATAAACTCGCTCTGTCTCGTCTACAGATAAAATTGGCTCTCAGTTCGCTCGCAGTGAATTATGGGATACGTCAGGCTCGAATAGTGTGCTGGTGTAGCATACTAGCAAATCTCTCCCGACATAGCAGGACATCTGGGAAACTATCGCATACTATCTGATATATACTCACGTATATACATATGCATACTATCAGACTCACTACGTCGTGTAACATAATGGATTTGCATACTAACTAAAATGGGAGTATGCCATTTCGGACGCAGCCATGGACTCCATGAGACTGGGGAAATATTCCGCACAACGCTCCACAATTCTGTTGTATTTTGAGATGTAGGATTTCTGTGTTCTACAGCGTGTTCCATGGCATCCCAGATGTGTTCGATAGCCTTGAGATCTGGTGACTTAGGTGTGCATGACAAAACCCCAAATTCAGATAAGCGTTCCTCTAACCATAATATAGCATCTCTAGACGTGTGTGTTGGTGCGTTGTCCTGTTGGATGAAACCAAACCCCAAAAAATAATTGCAGGACAGGAACTGGTGTAACTTGACAGAAAGGAGGCGAACATAGCGTTCACCTGTCAAAGACGTTTACAGATGTACCAGGGGTCCCATGGAATGCCAGCTAAACAAACCCCACCACCAATCTGTATCAGTTTTGATTTGTAGACCGTACCAGTTTTCTGGCACTTCACTGTACAAATGTGCATTGAATATTGCAAGTGTATAATAATAAGTATAATTTATAAGTGAAAAACACACTTCTGGGGTGTCTCTATGTTTGAGAAAATGACTCCGGAGCGATATATCGAGCTCTGCATGTTGAGTTAGTCCAACCTTTCGGGTTTATGCAAATAGCGCAAGGACTGTCAATCAGTAATGTCTTGGGATTAATGGAGCTGCTAAAAGGTGACGGCGGGAGGTGGTGTTGGACAATGAAGTTGGACAGCGGTAATGTCCTCAAAGCCTGCTGCTTTACTGACTAGATGAAAAAGCAAAATGTGTGCTTTATTGGAAACTACTTTTATTCTGATTCCTATGCAGACCTGATCGTTCAAGTCTGTTGCTCTGTTTGCAAAGAAACCCAGGGAGCTTTCAGACTTTAGGACACCCTGCGAATCTGTTTGCCGCTTTGACTCAAGAAACACGATGCAAAGTGAATGCTGTCATACTTCTGACCAAGCATTTGTGCCTTTGCCTTTACAGTGAATATTTCAGAAGAGGCACCATCCCTGCAGTCATACAGCCATCTGATATAAATAAAGCATTTTTCTTCCTTTTTCCAAATAAAAGTCATCAATAATACAATATTGTATTGCGAATGGAATAAATTCTGTCGCTCAGGCAGCTGCGCGGTTTGAAATATAAGCATGATTATCATTTTTGAAGCTAGTTGACAATAGCGTCTAGGCTATAACTGCAAAAACAGAAGAAGAAAAGACTACTTTCCTGAGTGATCAGTGGCAACGCTGTCTGATTAAGTATGCCGAGTTCAGTGATTTTAAACTAAACCTAAACTACAGGTTTGCTGTTCCGACTCTGAGAATATAAATAGAGCCATTCCACAAATCCGCAGAGGTTTAGACCTTTAGTGGTCATGCAAAATTCAAACCACAGAGATGGAAAAGGAGAAAGAGAAGTAAGCCTCTCTAGTATTAATGCTCCTTTTATCTCCCATCACCTTTCAACATTCCTGCATAAAAACGAATGCGTTTTTTTCACCCCGTGCTGCATCTCAGAGTTCTGAAAGCAATCACCGAAGAGTTTGGGGACAGCAAGCGAGGACGCACAAAAGTCTTCCTGGAGTTTTATGTCTTCTGCTTTTATCACAACATTCCAGATTCAGATGACTGAAGTAAGATTGATGAATTCGTTCCACTGCCATGGACTTCCTCCAAACACGCAAAACAGTTTGTGCAGCAGCGTCTCTACTTTCAACAGAGGCCGAAGGGAGCCAAACTTTCATCTCCTGTCGTCCCCACCTCCTACAGACGGACAATAGAAAAAGCATCCTGACCAGGGATGGCACAGACCTCGAATGACAGACTCTACAGCAGATGAAAAGATAACTGGGGCTTCTGCTATTCCTACCGTCACTGCCATGTATAACAACTGCTGCATCTGAAATGCCCTCAGCATCGGGGGCATTAATTCCTGTCTTTCAGAGCATCTTTTGATCGCAGTGGTTGCTTAGTGGTTGTACTTTTGATCAAACAAATTGCCTTGTAATTCGCTCTGAATCGTGGAGTCCGGGGGTTCAGGGGAGGGTAGGAAGGTGCCAGTTCGATCCTCTGTACCAACAAGACTGCAGTGCCCTTGAGCAAGGCACCAAACCCCCAAACTGCTCCCTGGACACTGTGGATGTAAGCTGTGGAGCAAGTGGCCAGTGTGGGGCAGCCGTGGCCTAGTGGTTAGGTGACCGAAAGGTCCCGGTTTCGATCCCCACACAACACAAGACATGACTGAGGTGCCCTTGAGGCCAAGGCACCTAACTCCACCAACTGCTTCCCGGGCACCATGGTTTGGGGCTGTCCCCCGCTCTGGGCAAGTGTGTTCACTGCCCTCTAGTGTTCATGTGTGTGTTTGTGTGTGTTTCACTGCACGGATGGCTTAAATGCGGAGGTCACATCCCTCTGTGTGCAAGCACAGTAGGCAAATAGTTCACTTTCGCGTTTTGCTTTTGCTTTAAGTTTGCTCACCGCTTTCTATTGTGTGCATTCGCTTATCTGTATATTTCACTGGACAGAAGTCAGGTGGATGGTGGAGTCCACACCGCAGCTATCATGACAGTGACAGTTCGAGAACGATATTCTAGGAATAACACTGAGTGATCTGATTAATGATAGGAATGCTGACAGCCAATCAAAATGCAAATTTTCAGGGCGTCACGTTCAATATCGCAGATGACATTGTGGAGAGACTCATCACTCATCACTGAGGTAAAAAAAAAAAAAAAAGTTCCCCTGTTTGATAACACAAACAAGGCTTATGAGCAGGCTCATCTCTAGCACAGAAAGCTTGGTGGGGCACAATAAACTGAAGGGGCAGCATCCAACTCGCCAGGGAAGTGCAATCATGCCGCATGGTTCATTATTGAAAATGCATTGCAGACGCACGCAGCTGTTTTAAACTGTTTACATGGTAAGATAAACATCGATGGGCTTTATGTTGACCAAACCGTGTTCTCTGTGGGCCCCGTGTTCACCAAACCGTGTTCTCTGTGGGCCCCGTGTTCAACAAACCATGCTCTCTATGTGCCCTGTGTTCACCAAACCGTGCTGTCTATGTGCCCCGTGTTCACCAAACCGTGTTCTCTATAGGCTCCATGTTGACCAAACCATGTTCTCTGTGGGCCCCGTGTTCACCAAACCGTGTTCTCTGTGGGCCCTGTGTTCACCAAACCGTGCTCTCTATGTGCCTTGTGTTCACCAAACCGTGCTCTCTATGTGCCCCGTGTTCACCAAACGGTGTTCTCTATAGGCTCCATGTTGACCAAACCATGTTCTCTGTGGGCCCCCTGTTCTCCAAACCGTGTTCTCTGTGGGCCCCGTGTTCTCCAAACCGTGTTCTCTGTGGGCCCCGTGTTCTCCAAACCGTGTTCTCTGTGGGCCCCGTGTTCACCAAACCGTGTTCTCTGTGGGCCCCGTGTTCACCAAACCATGCTCTCTATGTGCCTTGTGTTCATCAAACCGTGCTCTCTATGTGCCCCGTGTTCACCAAACCGTGTTCTCTATAGGCTCCATGTTGACCAAACCATGTTCTCTGTGGGCCCCGTGTTCACCAAACCGTGTTCTCTGTGGGCCCCGTATTCACCAAAACCGTGTTCTCTTTGGACCCCGTGTTCACCAACCCATGCTCTCTATGTGCCCCGTGTTCACCAAACCGTGTTCTCTATAGGCCCCATGTTCACCAAACCTGTCCTCTTTGGACCCCATGTTCACCAATCATGTTCTCTATGGGCCCCGTGTTCACCAAACCGTGTTCTCTTTGGACCATGGGTTCACCAAACCGTGCTGTCTATGTGCCCTGTGTTCACCAAACCGTGTTCTCTTTGGGCCCCGTGTTCACCAAACCGTGCTCTCTATGTGCCCCGTGTTCACCAAACCGTGTTCTCTATGGGCCCTGTGTTTACCAAACCGTGTTCTCTTTGGACCCTGGGTTCACCAAACCATGCTGTCTATGTGCCCTGTGTTCACCAAACCGTGTTCTCTTTGGGCCCTGTGTTCACCAAACCGTGCTCTCTATGTGCCCCGTGTTCACCAAACCGTGTTCTCTATGGGCCCTGTGTTTACCAAAACGTGTTCTCTTTGGACCCCGTGTTCACCAACCATGTTCTCTATGGGCCCCGTGTTCACCAAATCATGTTTTCTCTGGGCCCTGTGTTCACCAAACTGTGTTTTCTCTGGGCCCTGTGTTTACCAAACTGTGTTCTCTGTGTTCTCCAAACTGTGTTCTCTGTGGGCCCTGTGTTCACCAAACCGTGTTCTCTCCGAGGCCAGTGTCATATGTCATAAATACTATAAAACACTAGTAGTTATGAAGAAAAATGCATATTTATTACACTGAATAATATCCTGTTGGCCCCATCGGCCCCTAATGTATAGATGCCTCTGTTATGAAGATTTGTAGCAAGAAGTAGATCTTTGAATGTTATTAGACAGAGAGAGATGTGGGGATGATCATTTTATTATTATTTTTTCTTTGTCTGCACAACGCACAGCAGTATCAGTCATCAGTATCTATTTATGCTTGTAATAGTTATTGTGTTTGGTGTGAACGAGCCTTTACTTAGCAATGGGTGTCCTTTTCCTGTCCTGTTATATTGACTTTGGGCTTCAGGGACAGAAAAAAAATGTGAAAAACCCTTTTGAGGTAAAGGAAAGACAAAAACAAACCACTTCTCATGCCTGGGAAAGCATCGACCAGCAGGTGTGTGTCTTCAGGTATGAGTGGTATTAAGCCCAGAAGGAATTGAGAAAAGTCAGAACTCGGGTTGAAGAGCAATTCGGCTTAAATCAGCTTAGGGATATTTAATGAAACCATGTTGTAAAGCATTGTGAATATTTTGATTACTGCTTAACACTTTATTTGGCCTGCGAGTATTTTTGTTTGTTCAGAAAACAAACAAAAAAACAGCAAGTCTTTAAAACGAACCAATGAACTGAAGCATAAAGTAATCAGAAGTTAGAGAATGCCAGAAGGCAACTGAAAGGGAAACGCTATGTGACCCTCATTGTTAAATGAGCTTTGAAGCTCCAACTGTCAGCTCCGTATCCCACAGTGCAGCAGGAGACTATTAGCACGGCTCAGCGGAAGCACCGACCTGACGCAAACGCTGCGTGTCACTCTGTGAAAGAATCTCCTGAAGCTTGGATCATCACACAGTTGAGACAAGTGTGGGGAAAAAAATCCTTTGCAACACCCTTCACATCCTATGCAAACAGAGCACATGTGAGAAAAAAACACTTTTGAACTTTACACCAGATTCGTGTGAAAGTTGACGGCAGTTTGCTCGCGCTGTTCTGTACAGCTTTTAAAGCCGATAGCAGATTATTTCATTCCCAGCCTGCACACAGTGACAGAGGTCCGGAGTCGGGATCGTCACGCTCTTTACCGCGCAGCATGATAGATGAAGCTGTGCAGCTCAGAAGCGGCTACATATGAGCCTAAGAGTTATTCAGATATCAGATCACTTTTAGATACAAATATGTTTTGACACACTGTGTGTATTACGTAATATTCGAGCAGAGACCTGTCAAAGCAGTGACAAACAGACAGGAGTCCAATGATTTTTCTGTGTAGGTTGAACAACATGTGGCCGTATCGGTGACAGCGGGAAACGACAAGCGCGACAAGTCTCAAATCTTTGTCAATTAGGTATGATGTGGGAAACCAGAATTTGTCTCAACTTATTCCTCTTTTACATTTACTGTTTCACGAAAGCAACAAAATCAACAGCTGTCATATATAACCTGTTAATCATTGTGTCTGGAGACATTATCAAGAAAACTATAAACGAAAAGAAAATACAACGAAAGGCAAAATAAAAATACATTTAATTTTGGAAAATCTCAAAACAGAGATCTAGCTTCCATGGGATACAGGAACAGACGAGACCAGACACAGCGTCTTACCCGTGTGTGCCAGGTCGCTACCTGGTCCTAAATGTCCAGCTCCGTGTGGCATGGTCCAACAAGTCAACCCAGATATTTTGGGCTGATGGTACGGTTTGGTGTGTGGTGCAAACTCTATTAAGCCATGGACCCCAGCTGTCAGACTGGTGGTGGTTCCATACTGGTTTGGGTTGTGTTCTGCAGCCCAGAACCAGAACCGTGGGGCAGCCGAGGCTTATTGGTTAGGGAACCGGTCTCGTGACTGGAAGGTCCCGGATTTGATCTACGCACAGGGCAAGACATGACTGAGGTGCCCTTGAGCAAGGAACCTAACCTCCGCAACTGCTCCCCAGCCTTCATGGTTTGGGGCTACCCCCCTGGTCCTGGCAAGTGTGTTTACTGCCCCCTAGTGTACACTGATGTGTGTGTGTGTGTGTGTTACTGCATGGATGGGTTAAATGCGGAGGTCATATTCCTCACAGTTAGGAAATAGTTCACTTTCTTTCTTTCTTCTTTCTAGACAGAACAAGACAGTAAACACAATAAGTGCAAAAGTAGTGCTGAAGTAAATCAGCGCTTAATAAAAAGCTTTTGAAAGAAGTGTGTCTTCAGTCAGCAGTTGGTTCTGCTGTTTGGACACTCAAGGGGAGTTCATGCCACTACCTTGGTGCCAAGATAGAGAAACGTCTGGGTGCTTGACTCCCACATGTCCTGGATGATTGTGGGTCAAACTGAGCCGTACTTGAAGCACAAAGGGTTCTGGATATGCGTCTTGTTTTGACCATTGCCATCAGCTGGACTGTTTTTGGCTTTGTAGGCCAACGTCTGTTTTTTTGTTTTTTTTTTATATCTGATTATAGAGCAAGTCTGTGCTAGACTGACTGCTTGTTTGATTAAAGAAATGTACATTAATCAGATATCTGCCATGGTATATTTTTAGCAATACAGTCCAAGCCTGATATGGTTTGACATTTACCAATGACGTTGCGTGTTGATGATGGAAATGTTATTTGACATGTTGTCAGGAAATGTTCCAGGGTCGCTCTCAAATCTGATTTTTATTCCTAATGGTGGTATTAATAGACCTACGAGGTTTGGATGTGAATCATTAAAGGAATCTTTTTTTTTTATATTGTGTATACAAAAAAATTTGAAACATTTATTTTCTAATTGTGACTTCATAAT
>JAOVVF010000031.1:10551194-10569935 GCA_028565595.1 Duopalatinus emarginatus | reverse complement strand
TAATAATGTGATATAAACCGTACAATTGTACATGGACAGATCTAACTTTTTCGTTTGCCATGTGCACATCCCATCCCACACATAACAATGCAATCTGCACTTTTATTAGTGTTTGTTATAAACACATTTCTTTAATATCTACACATATACATTTATGGGGAAGCCACGACCCTCGTTTGGTTTCCCTGTATGCCTGCACATTAAATCTGACAATACACTGGATCGATGATGAATTGAACTGAATTAAATGAATGTGTGCTCGAGGCAGTAGTTTAATGCAGCAGTATGTTGGCGGGCAGTAGGTGATGTAGGGCAGGGGTGGACCGGTAATCTGGACTACTGGCCACTTTCCCCGGTGGGCTGCTCTGTGTGGGCTGTGTGTGTGTGTGGGCCGCTGAAAGACCTAAAATGGAACTTTGATTGACATATCTTAATAATGTGTTGCGTATTGGTCCGCAGTATCCTCAGTGCGCGGACAATAGCCAATCGCGGGCCTGCCACCTCCCCAGCATAAACATAATCACAATAACTGTGAAACACAAAAATAAATAAATAAATGAATAAATAAAAACACCGCAGGTTTGCCAGCACAATGGAGAAACCATTAAAAAAGCACAAAGGAGGAGCTGTAACAGGCTGTGATAAAAGAAGAAAGCTGCAGAAAACTGTAGGAAACTGGACAATGTGTGTGTGTGTGTGTGTGTGTGTGTGTGTGTGTGTTTGAGGGAGGGACAGTATAGACAAATCTAAGAAGAGGTAGTAAGAGAGGGCAAGCTTCGTTATCTAGCTTCTTTAGTCCGTCGGTCCCGTCTTAAATACAGCACACACTCTTTCTAGGGCACTACT
This sequence comes from Duopalatinus emarginatus, assembly GCA_028565595.1. Lineage (NCBI taxonomy): Eukaryota > Metazoa > Chordata > Actinopteri > Siluriformes > Pimelodidae > Duopalatinus > Duopalatinus emarginatus. The sequence continues at coordinate 10,569,089 of JAOVVF010000031.1, read as the reverse complement.
TAAAGATGCACAAACATTTCAGTAAACAGTGACTGACTGTTTACTAATGAGTTATTTAAACTCTTTGTGAATATAAATGTCTTTAGGTCAGATATATTGTGCATGAGTTTAGTGCATGGTTTTGCCGTGTCATGTCCAACATAGTGCACTACATAGGGAGGATGAAGTCGTTTGAGTAAAATACCGAAGGGAAATGGACTTTCACTGAGGAGAATAAAGTTTGGGAGTGATTCTGGGAATAAAAGGTGTTTTACGGTGTTCCTGGTCATATTAAAAATCGTTGTTTGTCTATAGAAAAGGGAGTGTGAGACTGCGTTATTTACAAATAGCTCCTCCAGATCTCTCTAGCGCACGTTGATTTGTGAAGGTTTTGCCGGATTGGTTTTTAGGGACTGCACCTGTGTACACACTGAAGTAGAACAGGGCCATTATTGCAGACATGCCTGACAGCCACAGCTGTTCCACAGATGTTTATACATCTGATTTTGGCAGCGAAAGTATCTGCTCCAATTAAGCACTGTTTGTTACAGAGGCGTCCTGTTTTGTAATGAATTTTAGGCTCTCTCTCTCTTTCGGTTCACTCCAGCCACCGTTCTCTGCTCCTCGTGGCGACACAGAACGGAAACGAAGTATCAAGAGAAGGTATGTGAAGGGAATTAAGTGAAGAGTGGAAAAAAAAAAAACATTTGCGTGTTTGATAAACAGAGCTTTGACCTGAAGGGTTGTACATCAGAGAACTAGGAAGTCCCTCTTCATCTTTCATCACATCAATCTTCTCTCCTTTCCTTCCTCTCTCTCTCTCTCTCTCTCTCTCTCTCTCTCTCTCTCTCTCTCTTCCTCTGTCTAAACCACAGTCTGCTCCTCTCCAGCTCACCCTCATCAGCAAAAACGCTGGAGGCCAGAGATGATGAATAGAGACATTGCAACTATTAATTCCTCATAACGGACCCATTCTTCCTCTTCAGGATCTCACTGATGTTGATGTTCTTAGGAGGGAAAGAAAGCCATTTATTTTAGAACAAAGCACATTTGACTGAAATGACAGACAGAAAGGGCAAATAAAAAATATGTTTTTAGTCGGTGAGAATCTCTTGGCGCACGATGACGACATGGGAACTCTTTGCACAGCCTGCCTACGCTACTGAAATGACTCAAATGACCTTATCTTTTCCTCATACATTAGCCAATCACTTGAAGGCATTAATAAAAAAAATACTAGATACGCTACTTTATTAAGAACAAGCGCTTAGACCAGAAGTACAATTTGCCTACCAGGGTAATGGATTAAAAACAGGGATGCAGTGATCTGATAGTTGTATGATGTATCATCCAGTACTTACAGCTACATCTGATACAACATGATACTAAATAATAATAAAGTGATGGCATGAAATTCTATTCAATTAAGTTGTATTTATACACTGATCAGCTACAACATTAAAACCTAAACCTGCGAGACATAGACTCAAACATGGAACTGGAGGTGAAAGTGAACTATTTGCCTCCCGTGCTTGCACACAGAGGAATGTGACCTCCGCATTTAACCCATCACCAGTGAACACTAGGGGGCAGAGAACACACTTGCCCAGAGCAGAGCGGTGCAACCCCTTAAGGGTAACTCAGTTGTGTCTTCTGTGCAGGGATCGACCCCAAGACCTTCTGGTCACATGGTCGGTTCCCTAACCACTAGGCCACGGCTGATCTGGGGCGTCTGTGGAACCAAGGTGTTAGCAATAGAACCTTCTGTGGATCTTCTGTCGCATAGAACCAGACAGGGTACTAGCCTAGTTGTTAGGGAACAGGTCTTGTAACTGGAAGGTCCCAGGTTCAATCCCACAGGGCAAGACACGACTGAGGTGCCCTTAAGCAAGGCACCTCCCCCAATGCCGTGGTTTGGAGCCGCAAGCGTGTTCACTGCCCCCTAGTGTTCACTGGTGTGTGTGTTTCACTGCACGGATGGGTTAAATGCAGAGCATTCCTCTGTGTGGAGGCACAGTAGCGGATAGTTCACTTTCAACTACAAGGCCAACTGTTCTGACTCAGTCGTCCAGCCATGTTATGGCTGATTGGCATTTAACGGGACACTGTGCTAAAGCACTGTCACAGAAATATAAAATCTGAATATAAATATTAAATGTAAATTAAATATTACATTTTAAATATTTATTTAATCAGTTCAGTGTGTATAAATTGTATATTTATTAAACAATCTGCTATTTCACATATTTTGCAATTAAATAGCGAGCTCAAAGTGGCTAACCCAAGTATACACACTAGCGTGATTGTTAAAAATTAGTGCAATTAGTGAAGCCCTTTATGGATTTAATGTAGTCCTACAATGATCGGCTTTTCCAGCAGTATAATGCACCAGGCCGTCAGGCCCAAGTTATCCAGAATTGTTTTACAGGGGCATTCTGGACAGTTCCAACAAACAGCCAGTGAGCATTAGCACAACATGAGCCTGATTAAGCAATTATGGAATGTGGTAGAGAAGTCCATTCGAACCTGAAAACTTATACCTATAAATACCACTGGGCTGTGGGTGGATACCAGATGGATTGGCTCAACATCCCTCCAGACGTCTCTGTTTACTTGTGGAATCGATGCCATGTCAAATTCCTGCATTTTGCCAGGCTAAAAGGGGTCCTAAATGATAGTAGTTCCTGTCCCAGGACTTGTCAGTGTATAATATAATCTTATTAATGTTATGTGCTTTGTGAATGACATAAATGTGAAAATAACTTGATAAAAACGTAGATGTATATGTTCTGATATTCTGACACAATTTATTACAATATGAGAATTATACAGTCATCACACACCACACATCCTCGTTCCCAGCTCCAGACTATCTGTACTTGCCAAAAACACAAAATAGTGCTACCGCATGAGCTTCGTTAAAAAAAAAAAAAAAACCTGGTACTTCTCCAACACATTTAAATCTGCTTTGTTATTGTTGTACGATGAATTCATTCATGCCAGAGGTTCAGGACATGAATTTCCAGACATAATGATTCATATTAAAATGACTACAATAGATCCATTCTTCATTTTCATGGACCACCAGGACTTGGAGACACTAAGATTGCACATTGTCATGTACTTGTCATGTCATGACGCTCAGTCCAGTTAAACCCTTGGCTAATGCCTGTTCCGTGATGTTTAGGGTCTTTGGAAAGCAGCCTTTTAGTGAGAGCCTGGAGTTAACATGGATCTTTTGATAGATTCCCTACTCGGAAAAATGACCACATAAAAATGGTGAGGCATGAAATTAGAAAATATCTACAACAGTATTGTTCTGAAAATCACGCTAAGTGTGGGTGATACCTTTCGTGGGTGGAATATTCTGAAAATTAACTATGGATGCGTCTACCATTTAACTCCGTTTCAGTGGGTTTCAGGTCATCAGCCTACACAATTTCCATTGGAGGCAGAGACAAGTTATATAAGCACAGTAGATGTTTGAAAATGTTCAATTTTTTTTTAAATGGCGCGCACACACACACATACACACACACACTTTTGCTTGCTTTGTTATGAGGACCTTTTATTGGCATACGCTCCAACCCCAATGGAAAGGGCACTTTTCAAAGAGTCAAACGTCACAAGGTCACAAGGTCACAATAATCAAATAAAAACATGACTTGACAGTGAATACTGGTAACTGTCATGACAATCTATATAAAGCTGTACACACACACACACACACATGCACACACACACACACTTGCCTTTTATAATGATTTCAATGATCAATGTAATGCTTATCTTAATCCGAAACCCATCCTCACAGCACCAAAATGTATTTTATTCCTATCCTTGCTAGGCCACTGGATCCTCACAACTATATACATGCTAACACACACACACACACACACACACAAACACACACACTAATGTCTCTAATTAATGCAATACCAAATCTTAACTCTAGCCCTAATTTCAGTAATCAGAATAAATATTTTGGGCTCTTTTAGTTTTTGGAATAAAATTTTGCAGAAAAGTCAAGACACACTTTTTGTCCTGACATTTCACCAAAGTATAAATTTACCCTGATAGCGAATATGGAGTTTCTGACAATTGTCCTGACAAGTCACATAAATCTGTACACACACACAGACATCAGCTTCAGTTGTTTGCCCAGAGCAGGGAGCAGCCCCTACCCACAGTGCCTGGGGAGCAGTTGTGGGATGGGGGAGTGCAAGGTGGGGTGCTAACCACCACTTCAGTCATGTCTCATCAATACGAGGGAATAAACCGGCAATCTTCTAGTCACAAGACTGGTCCGCTAACCTTGAGACACTGCTGACCTCTGCAGTTATTTACTCCAGGCGCAATTACAAATTTGCACAGCTAAAAGCAAATCATTCCTTCAGCATGACCTCATCACAAAGCTCTTTATGTCCTGATAATCTGAAAAGCAGGACTCACCGTCCAGCCACCTCCCTCAGTGCTCATGTCGCAGTAAACCTGGAAGCCTGACGGGAAATGTATGGGAAAGATGGAGTAGATCCCGTCTTCACGCTGCCCACTAGCGTAGATATCGCTGCAGTCTCTCGGTCGGCCTGCGAAAAACGCCAAGCATCATTATCGTCATCATCATCATAATCATCATCATCATCATCATCATCATGAGTCTTTACCCTCTCCGCTGGAGCAGCCCCTGAGCCTGACGCCGCTGCGCGTTGGAGCCCTCTGCAAGTCTGCCTTCAGGAACACCTTCATGCTCCCGGGTTCCTTCTGCATGGAGTCAAACACGTCGCTCACCGTGTTCATCACCTTCATCATGTTGCTTTGGCTCTCGGACAACAGCTGAAGAACAAGACCGAGACAGAGATTGCTTGACATTTGAGCCTTAGAATGTATTGAAGGCTCCAACAGCGAATGTGAGTCAGATCTGCTGCAGGACCAATTCCTGGTCTTTAATTACCAAAGGTTTCTGAAGGTCCTGACATGAAGGTCTGAAAGGGCTGTCTTTGTATGTGAATGTGTGTGTGTGTGTGTGTGTGTGCTGGAGTACCCATAACAATAATGGCTGCTCATGCACTGGTCATCTTGTTAAAAAAAAAAACAGCATGGATTCATCTCACACACACTCATCCTGGGCATTACCGCAAGAACCACACTGGTTACCTGTCATTTCGGAGCAGGATTGCCCACTACTAGGAATTTTAAAAAATTAATAATACATGACCACCACAAGGGACGACACTATGTGCGCTCACTGGTTGATGCTTTTCCTCCACAGCCTGAATTTGCTGTCCTACATACCCTATCTACCAGTACAGTTCAGCATCGTCCTTCTGAGGAAAGAGAAAACTGCTCATGTTTTTGTACGGACATGACGGTTTGACCTTTAGCACTCCAAATGTTTTGCATTTGTAGATAAACACAAAGTGGACACCAGACACTAAGAAACCTGAAGGGGTGGCTTACTTAGTGTTAAATATGATCCCTACTACTATGTCCCATGGAAACATTGGAAATTTATTTAATTAGTTTTACAATATACACAATATACAAGAGTGAGAAAAACCGGTACACCAGTCTCGCGACAGGGCATGGTCTCTACAAGCTTGTGGATATATTCTGTATGCAATGAACACCATACTTCCTGCAGAACAGTTCATAATTCTGTTCTATTCCAAGGTGTATGATTTCTAGCGGTACTGAAAAAAATCGATTCTTTAAAGAATCACGATTCCTAGTCCTCGCAATCCTGAATCAAATCAAAATGCTCAAAAATTGATTTTAAAATGTGTTTTAAAGTCATTTAAGTTTTATTTTTCGCCGCTTCTACTCCCGAGTGTACTGCATATCACATTACGTGTCCACTCGGCCACCGTAGAAGTGGGCCATCTAGGCTACCGTACAGCAAGCTAGTTATCATTCAGACAAAATTATACAGAATATAGGCATAGTAATGCACTATAACTTTAAAGTCTGTGTTTTATTTTCAGTTAAAGGTTAATGCACTGTGGTTGACTGAAGTCTATGTTTACTTTTGTATTCGCATATTTGGAATTATTTGTTCATTGATAGATTTGTTTTTTTACTTAAGAAAACCTCAGACAGCCAAGAGAATCTAATACTGGTCATTTAAGATACATTATTGTATGCAATTTTCATTTATTTATTTGTTTATTTAGAATTGTATCTAATTTTTGGTATAAATATAAAATGATGCAAAAGATTTGATACATTAGGGACCTAAAAGTCTTGTTTTAAATAAATGTTCTATTTTCTTTTCATTGTATTTTCATCTTGTCAACCACATCATTTAACACAATATAAACAATTTGAATAGAAAAATTGAAAATTGATTCTTAAATCAAATCGAACCACCAGGCGCTGAGAGATTCACACCCCTAATGATTTCTGTGTTCCACAGCGTGTTGCATGGTACCCCATATGTGTTTGATAACACTGAGATCTGGTGACTTAGGTGCGAATGCAAAACCTCAAACGCAGATCAGCGTTCCTCTAACTGTAATTCGGCATCTCTAGACGTGTGCGACTGCTAGAAGAGGCCAAACCCATCAGAATGAATACAGGACATAAACACATGTAACAAACCTCGTACCATTATGGAGCCACCACCAATCTGTACCATTTTTCATAGTCCAGTTTTTCTGGCACCTAATTCTATAAACAAACTCTTTGCCTTATATTATATATAATTATAATTATATATAATTATAATTATAGTCACCACCAGGCAGATTCTAAAGACAACTGAGCGTTATGTTCTTCTGTTCAAATCTGTATTTATATGTAATCATATGGGTTGCGTCCCTAATCCCTAACACCAACTGTATTGCCTTGAGCCCAATTCAGACGGGATTAGTTTCTCGACTATTTTAGTCCAGTCTGATTGCACCATGTCAATTATTTTTTCCAGCTTCATGTCCATGTCTTGGTAAAGTCACCTGATACCATCTGTAAAACTAGCCTGACAAATAACCCCGGGTTATATTAATCCTGTACAAAACAACTTGTGTGCAAATATTCAGTCATATCCTGTGGAAAGAGGGTTTTTGGGGTTTTTCAGGCATTTAGTTTTGTCATCCATGGTACGGAAGCCTTAGGGAGAAAGGTACAGCAGGAGAAAAGAGACTCACCCACCCCATGGGCTTAGACAGTCATAATGCAACCTAGGGACCTTTTAATCACATAAGACTAAAACAAAACTTCACCAGAGAGACGGACCCAGAACTAGAGCCATGCCCAGACAGTCTCCTATTCTTAATCTGTTTAATCTGATGGCAGGATGTAAATCGAGTAGCCACTCCCTGTGGAAATCGAAAAAAGTCCTGTAGTAAAATTACTCGGCATGTAAAACTAATCCCGTCCGAATAGGGCTTTAATCATACCTAATACTAGATTAATTGGGGAATGGGGCCTGTTAAAACGTCTAATAGCTATTTAACTGGGAACCCTTAATGGACTGGCAATATTATGAAATGTGGGATTTTACTAGGACTTCATCATATTCTTATCATCATTTTTATTTCACAGTTCATTTGGACTCTCATGGTTTTTACCTGGTCTAATTTCCAGATTTCTATTCAGTACATGCAACATAACTCCTCTCATTTACTTTAGAACGTAATTGCAGTGATTAGTTGGTAATTCGGATGGTGCGTTAGAGAAGCCAGCGCCACCTGACAGCTCCAGGGTTCTCAGTTTGATCCTGAGGGCATTTCCTGTCTGTGTGGGTTGTCTAAAAATATGCAGCTCTTATCATTTATAAATTGCTCCTAGGTGTGAATGAGTTTGTGAATGTGCACCACAATGGACTGGTGTGAATTCTCCCATCTATGGTCCGAGTGTTCGTGGGGTAGTCCTGAGAGTGCTGTGATTATCTGTCATTCTAGAAATTCCCTGTGATGGACCGGTAACCTGTCTGTGGTGTTTCCCTGCTTTCTGCACTCCAGCACGCCCCACGACCCAGTAGTACGATGTGTGATTAGCCGATACCGATCAAGAAAGCAGGGCTGAATGCCACTTTTACTATCTCTACTAAACAAGAATGGCTTCAGCAAGACTGGGAAAATCGGGTCTTATTGCTAAGTCACGTACAGCATGATGACACGTTTTCTATCTGCACATCTGAATACAGTACGGGGTATCCTCAGCCATGTACACAGCCTGCCATTTCAGTCCCTTGGTTAAAAGTTAAAGGGTCTGACATGAAGCCCTAGATGAAACCCTAGATGGAAATGGGGTTCTCGTAGGGTTCATTTGTTTTATACCATTAATCAACTCTGAGGATTGACCAATCACAGATCGTCTGACAGCATTACATAGTCGATCAATCCTTCCGTCTCTCTATGGCTTGGATAATAAATGATTAGATGAATTAATTGAATTCCATGGTCCTATGACGTCCCTTGGGTATTTCTTTATGGGTGTAATGTGCACTTTATGTGGATCCCACAAACATCCTGGGCTTTTCCGATTCAGATTAATTGACAGTGAAATCAATTTTCTCCCGCAAATATATACCCCTGAGATTTACAAAGAAGACCTATCAAATCCCTCTCATAATATAATTCCACTGGGAATCTCATGGAAGTTTTTCATAACGAAATGAGGACTTTCAATAATAAGCCGTCCTGTTAAAATGTCGAATCCGCTCATCCTGGGGGCATCTCTTATGCACACTTGTCAGTCAGTCTGAGTCTTTAATTCTGTGTTAAAAACTCAAGCCAGATTTGGACTAATTTGATTGTTACTAAGGTCACGGACCTGGGTTGGGACGCAGTCGGCAGATAAAGCCTGCTTTGATAGCTGCTCTGTAATTGGACTCAGAGATGGTCACTGCTACTTCGCGAACGTTATTTAAAATTGGTGGCTGCGTCGCATTCATTAATCACAGACAAATTTAAAGCTGCTTTTATTTCTTGTTTCCTAACACAGTGGGAATCTGCGTGTGGGGAAAAAATAGTACTTTAAAGAAAAAAAAACACAGGCTTCACATGCTGGAGAGGAAAGAATTATGAACACAACAGAATCAGAGGAAATTGAATAGAAAATAGCAATCCAGTGCCAAGCAATCATACGCAGAGAGATTTGTACAACATATTAGGCTTTAGTCATCTTTTTAAGAAGCACTATTTTTAACAGGAAATTGTCAACATGGGAATCGTTACTTTGGATGTCTTTTTGCACTTCGACTGTGATTCCGCACAGGCATAAAATAACGCTTTCCACTTTTTCTAACATGCATGAGTGGGTATGTCGGGTAAGTTTTGCTTCAACGTGACAATTAAACACATTTTACACACATACGCACACACACACTTACGCAGGCAAACCAATTATGTACATTTTCCCCCTGAATATAAAAGCCTCCTACTCAGCCAGGCATTGCATCATCACTCTGCTGCTATTAAATTGGTTTCTACGAGTTCTTTGTTGCCTACAGAGTTGTGGGCTTGCACACATGAGCTTTATTGTTTTTTTCTCTCTCTTTTTTTTGTATTTAGGACCTTTTAGACTACGATAAGGGCTTGAAGTCTCTGAAGCGTGCCATTATAAAATCGGAGCTTTCTAGTGTCTCTGAAAATGTCACATGGTCTAAACATATAAGTGGTTTATACACTGAAGTGGCCAGAAAAACGTGTGCACCAGTCTTATACTTAAGAGGTCCCCCACATGGACTCCACAAGCTTGCGGATATATACTGCAGGAATGTAATAAACACCATACTTTCTGCAGAACGGCCCACAATCCTGTTGTATTCTGAGGTGTAGGACCTCTGTGTTCCACAGTGCATTGCATGCCATCCCAGATGTGTTTGACTTAAACTTTAATTTGGCGTCTCTGGACGTGAGTGGTGGTGCATTGTCCTGTAGGAAGAGGCCAAACCTATCAGAATGAATCCAAGACAAGAACTGGTGTAACTCGTCAGAAAGCACGTTTGTAGATGTACCAGGGGTCTCATAGAAATTCAGCTAAACAAACCCTACACTATTATGGAGCCACTACCAGCGTAAGTATTTCTGCATGGGCGTGTCTGTACCAGCTTTTCTGGCACTTCAGAAGATTAAGTTAAGACGAGGAAATTGCACATAGCCGAGTCAGTTTAATGCTGCGCCCGGGTTTGGACTCAATCTTCCAAATTAGTCTCAGTGTTGTCAGAATGCTCCGCAAGTTGATCTGCCTCCTATTTTGCCTCCAGAATAAACATTACGGCTCGAACGCGGAATAAATTGGCGTCACAGCAACAATTATAAAAAGTTTAAGCAAACTTTTTTTATTATTATTATTATGTTTTTTTATTTGTGAGCGTGTGCTACTAATTTTAGTCAAGGAAGAGATTCAGCTTTGGCAGGAGATCAGCGAAAGTGTCAGGGTGGATTAATTTCAGCGCATGTCTGACAGATGAAAAAAAAAAAAAAAACAGCGTCTTTCTTCCTTCCTCGAGGGAAAGGGGAATAGCGTGTTGTCTTGGTGAAACAGGTCTCTCACCAGGCAGCAGAAGGACGGAAAGGCTCTGACTCACCAGGCAATTACACTCGGCACTCACAGGCTTTCACAGGCTGCTCTGGTAATTAACTATAGAATATGTTAAATAATCCTGTAGCCTCCTTCTCGACTCAAATACGCCGTTTGTTAAAGTCGAGCTTTTAACACATTGAGCAGGGCCAAGATCGTGTTAAACTGAAGTGGTGACTACTTTCTTTCATTTCAGGTTCCTTATAAATATTCAGTAGTTCTGGAAAAACTTTTGAAAAGTACGTATTATCATTATGACTAAAGCTATAGCTTCTCAACATCTGGTTCTGAAACAGAGACAGCTTTCTTGGGAAACTTTTCTAAGTTGCACACGGACGACTCTGACCTCCGCATTTAACCCATTTGTGCACACGTTGATAAATAATTGTACACACTAGGGGGCAGTGAACACCCTGCAGAGCATAAAGGCTCTGATGTCATTTAACATGGTAGTCTATGGCTAACCTAGCATAGTAATGAGGGAGACAAATTCTGGTACTGACGAGTCTATGCAAAATACTCAGGCTGGTGATGGTTCTATAATGGTATGGGGTTTGTGACCAGATCTCAGTGTTATTGAACACATTTGGGATGCCATGCAAAGCGTTGTGGAACTCAGAAATTCTCGGAAAACACCTGGATTGTGGCCCGTGCTTCAGGAAGTATGGTTCACTGCATACAGAGTATCTCTGCAAATGTATAAAATTCATGCCCCGTGGAGGACCTAGTAAATATTAGACTGGTATATTAGACAGTTGTCTGGCAATTCAATGTAGACTAACATTCCAGCCATCACATCCATCCAAAATCATAGTTATTATTCCCAACAATTACTAATTACTGGGGCAGCCGTGGGCTCGCACGAGGTCCGATTCCCCCGTACTGACAAGACATGGCTGAAGTGCCCTTAAGCGACCCCCTAACTGCTCCTTAGGCACCCCGGGCAAGTCTGCTCACTGCCCCCTATTGTGCATATTCAGTAGTGTGTATGTTTGTGTTTAACTGCACAGATGGCTCAAATGTAGAAGTCAGATTTCCTCTATGTGTGCAGGCACAGCGGTCAATGAGTGGTTCACGCTTACTTTCTAACATATTGTGCGACATTGATACTTTTCCTGCCGAGTTAGCGAGTGAAATCCGCTAAAATGTCGTAAATTGGCGTAATTACAATTACAAAAATCTGCATTATCACAGGAGGAAAACAAGTCTAATACTGTTTTATGGAAAACAACATCCCATGTGGGAGAGAGTAAAAATTTTAATTAAAATCTTTAGCCGTAATAATTGTATTAATTACTCCAAGATATAACGTAGTAGTAAAATAATAATATACGTTTGCAAGCAGGGAATCATAAAAAGGTAGGTATTAAAATGAACTCGTATATTTTAATGGAACATTTCTCTATTAGGGTAAATTTTTTTTTCTTCTGAGGGTTAGAGGAAACTTTTCCACTAACGTTAAGGTTGAGTGTGCTCATCACTCCACACCATGGCTTTTCTTCAGTTTCCTATATGACACATAGTGAAACTGGAGCGGTGTTATTAAAGTTAGTGAATGTAATGGGGCTTTCTGCACTTCCTCCACTTCGAGGGAGTGAAAAGAAGAAAAAGTGAAATGAGGCCAGAGTCTTCAGGTATCTTTAATGATCCAGAGATTGTCAGAACGCATGGGAGTGTAAAGGTAGAAAACTGTCCATTGCTGAAAAAAATATAAATGTGACAGTGAACTATTGGTCTGATGTACCTACGGAATTCGACCTCCATATTTAACCCATAACCTAGGGGCAGCACCTATCTACGGCACCCAGGGAGCAGTTTCAAGTGAAAGTGAACTATTTGCCTACTGTGCTTGCACACCTCCACATTTAACCTATCTGTGCAGTGAAAAACACACACACACACACACACACACACATACCAGTGAACTCTACAGGGCAGTGAACACACTTGCCTGGAATGGGACAGCCCCAAACCACAGGGAGCAGTTGGGTACCTTGCTCAAAGCCACCTCAGTCATGCCTTGCACTGTGCCCTGATCGAACCTGGGACCTTCTGGTAACAAGACTGGTTCCCTAAGCACTAGACCACGGCCCCCGTGTTGGTTAGGTGCCTTTTCTCAGGGGCACTTCAGTCATTGGAATGTTGGTTGCAGGGATTGAACCATTGGTCACAATTGGTTCCATTGGTTCCTCAACCACAAGCCCACAGCTTCCACATAGGAGTTAAAAAAGGCAGTCAGCTTGTTAATAAACCCTAGGGGCAGAAAAATGTGCCATTAGCCGTATCTAGACCATTTAACAGCCAAGTGTTCAAAATCCATGTCTAAAACTTCGTCTTCTTCATTGCTGTTGTTTTTTTTTCCCACCTGCCTAATATCCCCAGAATTAGATCATCCCTCTCTCAATCTGCTGCTGAAACTTTTATTCATACTTTCATTTCCTGCTGTCTGGTTCATCGTAACTTTCTTCTATCCCGCATCAGCTCTTCTTCCATTCACAGACTTCAGGCGATACAAAGCTCTGCTGCCTGCCTCCTCACCCACAATAAAATAAAATAAAAAAAACACAGCGTCCAATTTAAAATTCTTCTACTTAACTTACAAAGCTCCAAAGAACCTCGCATCCACTCACACTTCCAGGTCTGCTTCAGCTGGACTGCTCACTTACTGTACTCCTGCTTACTGAATCATCTCTCCAGGCTTCAAAGCTTTCTACAGCTGTCCTTCGACTCTAGAGATCTCTTCCCTCTGTGGTCTAACAGTCTGGTCCAACTCTCTCTCCAAATCAAACCTCTGCCTTATAATCTTCCTTAAACCTTAACTTGTCTTTTTGCAGGTCCTGTACACTTACCATTTTATTACCATTTCTAAGCGTCCTTGGGTTTTTAAAATCGCTATACACTGAAGTGTCAGAAAAACGGGTACAGACGAGCCTACGCGAAATACTGCAAAAGGCTGGTGGCTCTAAAATAGCATGGGGTTTGTTTAGCTGACATTTCATGGGACCCCTGGTACACAGTTAAAAGGCAAAGATCCTTGAGGAACGTTTGATGTGAAACTGTGGAGGAACTTCTTAAGGTGCTTTGAGGAGTCCTTCTTTTCTTCATCTTCTTCTTCTTATCGTGCCAGTCAGGCACATGCCAATCCCAGCATCCTAGGTGAAGGCAGGGTACACCATGGACAGGTCACCAATGCATCACATGGCCAACACACACTCATACCTACGGGCAATTTAGAGTGACCGATCAACCTAACATGCATGTTTTTGGACTGTGGGAGGAAACCGGAGTACCCGAAGGAAACCTCTAGAAACCTTAATTCTAACGCAAACTTCACACAGAACAGAGAATCGAACCCTTGCTGTGCACAGCGCTAACCACTACACCAGGAAAAACTCTCTGAGTTATACCTTAATTCCATATGTCCACCTAATTCTGATGGGTTCTTTGAGGAACCAGATTTTACACTGAGGAATCCCAAAAGTTCTTCCAGGCACCTCTGTGAGCATTGAGGAACATTTGAGTTCTAGGAGGAGCACCTAGGTTCTTGGAGTAACCAATAAGGTTCTTTAAGGAACTACTTATTTTTACAGTGTACATCTACAAACATCTCTGACAGGTGTGCCTTACACTCGTTCATGTCCTGCATTGGTTTATACATGTCTAGAGATGCTAAATTATGATTAGAGGAGCCTTTAATCTAAGTTTCTGTGCCCTACCATTCCCAACTAAGTCACGAGATCAAACATTATATCATCATCATCATCATCATCATCATCTTGTTCCTAGTGTATAGGTCTCTCTTAATTCAGGTAGATACAGTCAAGGCCACTAGCAGGTGGTGTTGCCAAGATGTTCTACAGGGAGGTTGCCAGAGATCCACCTTTTCCTTGGCTTTACGAACAGCCAGATAGCAATCACACTCAGCACATCAGCTATTTCTCTCATTCCAAATGAGAAGAGCACTCGAAAGGCCAAAGACACATAATACCATAGAAGAGCTCTGATTTCAGGTTAAGAGGCAGAGGAAGTCCGTTAACCATCAACATATCAGCTCAACCGTAAGTCACTTTAGATAAAAGCAAATGAATAAATGGAGTCAAAATAACCGAATCTCCATCTTCTTCTTATTTAACACTTATGGTATAGTGTTAAGCTTGATTTGACCTGTTTCTAATTTTGACAAGACGATAAGTGGAAAGGTTTTTTTTTCTATCTGAAACTCAGTGGTCTGAAGCTTATTTTCTGTGGTAAACTTTTACAAACGAAAAATAATAATTGAGCTCACATGCTGCTGTACCCTCACATTTACATCCTTTATATAGACTTCAGGTCAGACTGACCCTCATACACAGAGACACACAGAAACATGTCCACACACAGATGCATACACACAGGCACACACACACACACACACACACATGCATACATACACACACAAACATGCATACACACAAGCACACACACATAAAAACAAGCACACACACACACACGCACACACATGCATACATACACACACAAACATGCATACACACAAACACACACACATACATACAAGCACACACACACATGCACACACACATGCATACACACAAGCACACACACATACATACAAGCACACAAACACATGCATACACACACATGCATACACACACATGCATACACACACATGCATACATACACACACAAACATGCATACACACAAGCACATACACATACACATACAAACAAGCATACACACACACACACACACAGGCATACACACAAGCACACACACATACAAGCAAGCACACATACAGATGCATACACACAAGCACACACACGCACACACATGCATACATACACACACAAACATGCACACACACATGCACACACACACAAACATGCACACACACATGCACACACACACACACATGCATACACACAAGCACACACACACACATGCATACACACAAGCACACACACACACATGCATACACACGAGCACACACACACATGCATACACACAATCACACACACACACAAACATGCACACAAGCACACACACATACAAATACACACATGCATACACAAGCACACACACACACAATTTATGATGTCTTGAGTCTAGTTGAATTTTAACATTGGTTATAACCTCATTAAAAAAATAAACGCATCCCACTTGGATAGTTAATGGTGTTCTAGTAGATACAAACTGCAATAATTAAACATATATCTCATCACTATGAGATAAAGAAAATATATGTTAATGGTTTATAAAGTAAAAATTAATTTTAGGATTGTTTATAAGTCCAAGGGTTAACATCCCATTGATTCCGATCTTTCACTTCCTCCACTAATGATGGAGTTTCTGCATCCGTTCACCTCCCCGTCTCCTCCATCAGGTGTCTGTCTGGTTATTATGCACAAAACAGCTGCCCAGAGCTCCAGAGCTGCACTCACAAAAATGTAAATGTAAAGCTCTTGTCTGAATTCCTCAGGTGACAGGAAGAGCTTGATCAAAAATTCTAAAATAATCAGCAGGAGATTGTGTGCTGCTTGATTCCATTTTCGGGAAAAAAAAAGCCCTAACAGTCCAGGTGCTTGTGTGCACGTGTGTGTGTGTGTGCACGTGTGTGTGTGTGTGTGTGTGTGTGTGTGCTGTATGTGTGCTGTGTCCTTCAAGCACAGATTTCAAAACCCATTTTAAAACTTGCCTAAGTGAATATGACAAATTATAAGCAGACACACCACAGGGATTTATAGCAGAGGGTTCATCTCCACTGATAGAAACTTGTGTTTATTGCCTGGCTGAGGAAATCGAATGAAAATACGATCCTAGGTCTTGCTGTCTGAATGCATAAAATGGTAAGACAGCCGGTCCCATCTGTCTCTCGGCCTGGCCGCGCTCGAACGACACTATTACAGGTTACACAGGCGCTTCGCTAAATCATCACCCTGCCCGGCTGAAATCACTAGGTTCGAAAGAGCAACCTGGAGACGGAACTGCCTTCAGGTCAGGCGGCGTTCGCGAAGGAACTATGGAACTGAACGGAGCCTTAACACGTTAATTTAGACGTCTGACAGGGCGGTGATTTAACTGATGGTGATGACTGGTGTGGAGACACGAAAACGTAGGTGCGATTCGATCTGCAAGTCATTTCTTACTGAATATGTTTAATAATGAATCACATATCCGTACCTGCATCTGGGAGCATGTGTGAGCTTACACACATACACACACACACACACACACAGAGATACAATTATTGTAAATGTGCAATGCTGTGTGTCCCCAGCACGAGTTAGAAATACTTCCACAGAACATCTGATATGTTCTGAACACTTCTCTAAACACAAGATTCAAAATCATGAAGGATTGTCTCTCTGAATCAATAGTTCAATGCATGTCCCACGTCCTTGTGCGTCCAGACGAGAAACTTTTGGTCACTGGGACAGGTCGAGCTTCTCGTAGCACGATTTAACCTGCTAATCTGCGCAGTGAAACACACACATACACACTATGAGGCACCCGGAGAGCAGTTAGGGGTTAGGGGCCTTGCTCAAGGGCACTTCAGTCATGTCTTCTGTCGGTTGTGGGGACTGATCCGTTGCCTTTCTAGTCCCAATGTTGGTGCCAATCCTGTCTGGTATCAAGTCAGGTCTAATGTCTCTTTTTGTAATATTTGCCATTTCTTGACATAAAGGGCTGTCTGGAAACTGGCCAGACCTCACATAAAAGCGAAAGTGCTTGTCAGATCGGATGCAACACTATACGCATTTGCATAGTTTTGTCAAAAACAGTGACAGTGAGATTGGTGACTATCCAAAGATACGTCTTAAAAATGCAACAGGGACAAAGACAAAGACGCATCTCCATCCTCAGGTCCACAGTATAAACCATTACGTTCATGTACAGGAGTGGTGAACAGCTAGGTTAAAACGAGCCATGTGAAAAGTACACGCACATGCTAATTAACACATACGTTACACATAAACAAACTCAACTCTTAAACGCTTTTTAACAATACAGCTGGAGGTGCCAGGAGGAGTTGTGAGGCAAGTTAACATCACTTCCTGTTCCAAGTGAGGAATCATTTTGTGCTGTGATTACATTGTAGTGTTACTGCAGGTTGGATTTGTGCAGCTGTTTTGTTTATGTATTTGTTTTTTGGATGTTTGTTTTTCTGATTATGGTAATTTTGTAGTTTTATGCATCTGAAACAATGACAACTAAGCAATAGGGTTTAAATTCACAATGAAATTGTAGTCTGTAGTTTTCAGTCAGCTGGACTTGATGAGGAGTGTGTGAGGGGCACAGAGTCTTGCATATGTTTTACCTCAACCATATTAAGCGTTTATTCATATGTATATCTATATCTATATCTATCTATATATCTATATCTATCTATATAT
>JAOVVF010000031.1:10510627-10551094 GCA_028565595.1 Duopalatinus emarginatus | reverse complement strand
CTTACTGAAGCAGCGCGCAACAAGCCTCAACATGAACTACGGGTGAATCGCAGGGCCAAATTAGAATTTGTGTTAACAGCACTAAATCGCGATAATTTGAGACCGCATTAATGCGTTATTATCGCGTTAACTTCCACAGCCCTAATCTATATATATATATATATATATGTCGATCTACAAATGTCTTTGACGAGTTACACCTGCTGATGTCCTGCTCCGTCCTGCATTCATTCTGATGGGTTTGGCCTCTTCCAACAGGACAATGTGCCACCACACACATCTAGAGATGCCAAATTGTGGTTAGAGGAACAGTTTGGGGTGTTGCTAAGTCTCCAGATGTTCATTGCCTTGAGAATATTTCCACAAGCTTGTGGAGTCCATGCCCTGTTGTATTTCTGAAGTACTACGCTCCTACCGAACCTCTACAATGAAGGACAGGTTAATTAAGTTGTGGCAGGGACACGAGTGCATGATTTGAGGCTGCAGCACCATTTAAGACGAAACAGAAATTCACATAATAACCCAACATCTGCCTCGTACATACTGTAGCCGCCGTGTGCTGTGCTGCTCACCTCCAACCTTTTTTTGCAGTCTATACAGACGTACGGACTCTGTCATTCCACTCATAGACTCACCCGCAGGCTTTTGTCATGTTTCTTTCTTTCTGAGTCAGTGCAAATAGTGGCGCAAACCATGACAGCAGGATGCCGTTGCACTTCCATGTTTAATCGGCATCTCCTAGGTAACGCGAGGCACATGTGTTTTGGTGAGTGTTCGGTTGGGTTCAACAAAAGTGTTAGTGTGTAAGCTCAAGCTGTGGGGCCTCATCCATTTCCATTAGGGCTGTGCGATATGACCAAAATTTCATATCCCGATATAGGTCCATTCATTGAATTAAAAAAAAAGCATATAATGATCACATGGAAAAAAGTATTTCTATACGTTGAATTAACCTAAATAGGGGTGGGAATCTCTCAATGTGTGGCGATTTGATTCGATTCTGATTTTCGAGGTCGCGATTCGATTCAGAATCGATTTTCGATTGAGAAATGATTTTTCTATTCACATGGTTTATAAATATTGTTTAAATTACGTGCTTGACAAGATAAAAAGACAATGAACTTTATGTTAACATTAACTTTTAGGTTCTTTTAGGAACTTGTAGGTTCCTTACTGTAACAAATCTTTTTTGCATCCTTTTATATTTATAACAAAAATAGGATTGTGCATAAAATTCCGTAATTTAAATGACCAGTATTAGGTTCGCTTAGCTGACTGGCTTTTTTTTAAATAAAAAAAAAAACAAAGAAAATCTCAAAATATACTAATACAAAAGTCATCATAGACTTCAGTCTACCACAGTGTATTAACCTTTAACTAAAAATAAAATACAGACTTTAAAGTCATAGTGCATTACTGCAGTTATATTTTGTATAATTTTGTCTGAATGGAGTCCGCTAGCAGGAGAGCTGGCTAACTAGATTTCTGTACGGTGGCCTAGACAGCCCTCTTCTACGGTGTCCGAGTGAACACGTAATGTAATATACAGTAACCTCGGGAGTAGGAGCGGCAAAAAATAAAACTTAAACGCATATTGAAATCAATTTTTGGGCAGTTTGAATTAATTCAGAATCTCCAGAACTAGGAATCGTCATCCTTTAAAGAATCGTTTTTTTTTTTCCAGCACCGCTAATACAAAATCAAACAATTAAAGATATTTTCTGCCGTATGGTGTGCTGCGGGGAAAAGACTCTTTTAATGTCTGCAGCTTAAAAAGTTTCACATGCCTCCAGTTGCCTTGACAACAAACTGTGAGTGTAAATGTCCGGCCATTTTTCTGTTTTTGTTTCATTGCGATTTTATTTTCTGTTTTGTAAATAAAGAAAGGTGATATGATTGACTTTTACATTTTGTATTTGTTCTTTCTGGCAAGGAAAATGAAAATGACTTGTTTCTCTGTTTCTTGTATTTGGAGTTTGAAGTGAAAATCAAATAACTGTTTGTTTTTTCTTTTTAAAAATTTCTGGTTCTGAAATGAAAATCGAATGACTAAAAGACACACAGACCCTGTAGGTACGAGCTTCTTGTTTTGTACTTGCTGGTCTGGGTCCCTCTCCTGTTCAGAATTAGTCCGGTCTACACCATGTGCGTCTGCTACATGTTTGTGTGTGCGCCGCCCTAACGTGTCGCCCGAACAACAAAACGGCTGCAGTAAAGTGTGGATTTTGCGACACAACGAAACAGGTGATGCAGAGAAATATTAATCGATAGACACTTTTCTATCATCTCGTAATATATATCATTACATCTCACAGCCCTTATTTCCATTATATCAACTTTTAACCCAGACATTTAACATAGTGAGCGTCTCACCTGGACGAGCCTGGCCTGCTCAGTCTGCAGCATGCTAATGTCCTGGCTGATGCTGCTCTGGCCCTGCCTCAGCGCGCTGTACTCCGCCTTCAGCTGGCTGCCATGGGCTGACAGCTTGGCAATTTCCTCAGCCAACTGGACAAGCAGTGCACGCTCCTGTCCCTTCACCGACTTCAGGTCTGTGTCGTGGTGGCTCAGAGAGTGCAGCAGTGACGTCTGTAACCCCTCCAGTCGCAGGAAGTTGCTGTTGTAGTCAGGGCAGTTGGGGTCGATGAAGATGTTAATGCGGGAGCCGTCGCCTCTCTCTACCGTCACCAGGGCGTTGCCTTCGTCTTGATTGGTAGTGATGAGCGGTGGACCGTCAGGGCCTGAGGGTGCCTGCGAGTGGTTCATTAATAGGATGGTGCCTGTTACTGTAACGGCCAGTAGCACAGCAACAAAGAGGAGGATGGTGCACAGGAGGTAACTGCAGCTCGTCCTCTGTGCGAGAGAAAGATAGAGGGGAAGACGAAGGATAGATAGTGTTAGACGGCCCTAAATAGGTTTTAGACAAACAGAAAGAACAAGAGACAACAGGAAAATAAAAGTAGTTCAAATAAAAATACAGGAGCTGCCACAACAACGACCCTGTTTATCTGTATTATGTTTTAAAGATGTCGTTTTTACTCAGTGCTTTATAGTTGAGATTTCATTAACTCGCTTGACACTCGGCACATGTTACGGAAATTAGGAACAAGCGCAGTATTAAGTGGGTGTTTATTACTCCGTTGCATCCTTATGAGTTTTTTTTTATCTAATATCAGGATACAGCACAGACAACACATATGTGCTTGTAACAATTTATCCCTCCTGAGATCTGTACCCTGTCTATATGTATAGGAAAAAAACAGCTGCTCGCAGAACTCTCTACTGAATGGCGGGGAAATTTATGATAATTATTTTCTCCTCCGCCCCCATGGTGGAAATCATTACACTTTAAGGGTCGCGAGCTGAATTCCTATCACCCTGCTGTTTCCTGACTGTTTACAATCCAGCCATGGAGAGAAACTAACCACGACGAGACTGCAGGACCCGCTTCCCTCCATATATATCCCTCATATCATATGCCGTCATATTTTGGGAAAGATAATAAATATTCTCAGAAGACGCCAGTCTACAGTCATCATTAGGCTGCAGAGGAGAGCAGACACCGCAGAATAAAGCAATAAGATCTGACGTCTGCTGGGATTAGGAAACCTTGCCTCCGGCCCCCCTGTGCAACTAACAAGAGCATCGCATTTGGCCAAAAAAAACAATAAAGGCTTGCACGGAGGTGTGGGGATGAATGCAACAAGGACACGGGGTTCCTCCTGCAAGTACAAGAGTCATGCAGAACCCTTGCAGAGCATCAATAGAAGTGTTTAAAAGGGATTTTTTTGCTGTTTCAAGATAAGATAAGACAAGATTGCCTGTCCAACCATGGCATTGTTATCAGATGTGGATAAATCATATAGTTCATATAGTATTAGCTACCTTATCAGGCAAGTCGATGCTCTACTATGCAATTATAAAAAGTGGTTGCTAATGCACTGTAACAATGCATGGCAATCTGGTGCAATCTGAAAAATTAGCACGCCAGTCTAATACCTCCACAGGGCAGGGTCTCCACAAGCTTATATGTTCAGTAGGCAATAAACACTAGAATTCCTGCAGAACGGTCCGCTGTTCTCTTGTATTCCAAGTTGTAGGATTTCTGCGTTTCACAGCACGTTGCATTACATCCCAGATGTGTTCAATAACGTTGAGATCTGGTGTCTTATGTGTGAATGGCAAAACCCTAAACTTATATAAGTGTTCTCTCTAGATGCATATTGTTATGCAGGAAAAGGCATGATGAATGCAGGAAATGAACAGGTGTAACTCGTCAGAAAGGAGGCACGCATAGTGTTTGTAGATATACCAGGGGTCCTATAAACTAACCCCATACCCATGGGTGCGTCGCTGCCTTTCAGTCTAAACGCGGCGTGTCTGTTATTCGTTTTGGGATACCCCCACGCGTTTAACATAAAATATTCGTTCATTCAGCTCTTTTTCTGTTGCTTCACGAAAGAAGAATCCATTCCACTTGATCAATAGGGGAAGACACATACCACTGAAAGTCCATTTTGGGTTTTCAGGGTTGCCTACAACAACTCGGCACATGTCAGTGAAGTGAATCTTCAGTACATAGACAGTAAAGGTGCAGAATGCTTGAAACTGGAGGAGTTAACTCACGTCAGCCCCACTGCCATCTCACATTGTCCAGCTTTAGATTAAACCTTTTTTTTTTAATATGCTCTCAAAATGAACCCCAGGCCACGTTAAATGGATGTTAGGACAATGAAACAATGTTAGTGCAGTTAGCTGGCTAGTCAATGTTAGGAGATCTATCAGCTAGCTTAATGTTAGCTATCATTTCAACCTGGTAAAAATACACCAGAATGCAGGAAATTACATCTAAGTCATTAAGAAATGCCCATACCATTATGAAACCACCACCAGCCTATACATTTTGCCAGTTTTATGGCACTTCAGAGCACTTGAAAGCTTCACCACATGCCATAGTGCAGCCATGGTTTGAGGTTAAGGGACCAGCCTTGTGACCAGACGGTCTCTGGTTTCATCTCTTACACCGACAAAACATGACTGAGGTGCTGTGGATATGTGTGTTCACTCCCTCTTAGTGCGTGTGTGTTCACTAGTGCACGGATGGGTTAACTGTAGAGGTTAAAATCCTCTGTGGTCGCTTCCTTTCACATAATATTTTTTTTACACAAGGCTACATTGATGCGTGTTGCTTAACTGCCACGATTCATCTTCTATGCTGCCTGAACAAGACAAGCTAATCTACTTTTCAGTAGTCCTGTAGGATTTACTAAACTGAAACTCAAAGCTATACTGCTATGTTTATTAATGCTCTCAAATTCTTCGGCTTAGCTCTCGAAAACCCCAAGCAGATATGCGTTGAAGGAAGCTTGGGACCGGGTTTCGTTGTAAATCACGACCGTGATCAGCAAAATCCTCAAGGTTCGTAAACCATCACGTATTTCAAATATGAAAATATTTTACACTTCCAATGCAGCACTGGATAGAAAGACATGCCAACGCATTTGATGCATCCGTAGCATTGACACGTGCATTCAGGAACTCATGAGTAAACTAATCCACATGATTTGTGCACACGGTTCCCAGAAGTCCACCGTGGGCGGGCTTTAGCAGACGATCTCTGACTTACTATGTTATGCTACACAGCGTGTGCACAAAGCATCAGGCTTGTCTTCCTTGGTAAAAGTCAGGGCCTTTCAAAGAGCGCCTCTAAAGGATCGGGAGAGCACAGAGCCCTTTTAAACACTTTACTAGCGAACGCCGGTTCGGAATAACAATCAGAGCGCCGGTACACAGCCCACACCTTTTACTACTACCCTGCTCCTCTGGCCCCAGGCAATAGCAGCCCGAGATCATGAGGCCATGCTCAACCAGGCATGGACAATACTTCGAGAAGAGCTTTTATGTGCAGTCAGTGAAGCGGCCCTGGTAAAGGCACAAGGACATGAGAATAAAGCCACCGGGATTTAAAATAAAAGCGCAGCACCATCCGCCTTATCTGCTCATCTTACACTGGCATCCACGCCACGGTGACACCAATAGCGCCTGGGTCAAAACCGTTGAAGAATATACAAAGCGGCACGGCGAGCAGCGATTACTCAGGGTTCAAATAGAGTCAGACAAAGACGGCTCGAGTCACATCTATTGCTTTTAAGCCTAAATAAAGTGCAGGTGCTCGGAGAGAAAAGGCTTATTGGAGGAGACGGATGGACAGATAAAGAGTGATCAATTCTACAGCCATGTGCCTTTTGTTAATGATCCGGTCAATACGTGCGGTCCTGATATTCTGTCTAAATTGCTGCCACGATGAATGGAGTCATTGCAGGTTTTGCTCCACAGTACTAAGGCTACGATTCGTGGGGTCAGTCTCGGAATGGTTCTTCTATAGACAGGCACATCGATTGGTGTGTGTTTTCAGCCTAACGAATAGCCAGTGCTAGTGGTCTAATGGGGAATGACTTAGACAATAATGGTTTATTGAACGCGCTTGTCTTATGGGCCGATGGTTTCTAAGGGTTTGTTAGAACACTCCGCTACTACTTAGCACGTAGCCACTGTTCTGCATATGACTCAATATGACTGTCAGACAAAGAGTGACCTTTTCAGCTTATTACCATAGCAGGAGAAGCGAAAGGAAAATACACAGAAGAGCCAGGAAATGTTGGCACAGACAACAACAACAACAAAAAAAAATATTTGTGGCGGCTTCAAATGGCATAGGGTTTGTTTAGCTGACAGTCAATGGGACCCCTGGGACATCTACAGACTTCTCTGACAGGTGAACAGGTACCTTCTTTTCTGATGAGTTATATGCGTTTTTGGCCTGCATTCATTCTGATAGGTTCGACCTCTTCCAACAGGACAATGCACCACCACACACATCCAGAGATGCCAAATTACGGTTTGAGGAACACTCATCTGAGTTTTTGGTTTTGCCATTCACACCTAAGTCACACGTAGAGCACAGAAACGCACAGAAACTGGGGCAGCAGGCTGAGGGTGGCAGATGCCAACAGACTCAACAAACTGATCCGCAAGGCTGGTGATTGTCGTGGGAGTTCATCTGGACTCACTGACGGCAGTGTCGGAGAGGAGGATGCTGTCTAAGCTGCAGGTCGTTATGGACAATGTCTCCCACCCACTCTACAACACCGCCATGAGACACAGGAGCATATTTAGTGCTATTATAGAAATGCAGGTCATTCCTGCCTGTGGCCATCAAACTCTATAACTCGTCCTTTAATGGGTGATACTGTGGTTCATCTGTGCAATAACTCAGAGGTGCAATAATAATTTGAACTGCTTTATTAAGCATGTTCCATATTGATTATCACAGCCACTGCCATTTCTCTTCGTTTTAAATTATTAGAGTGTTTATTCTTTTGTATAAAGAGATGCAACTGTTAAAAGTGAAATTTTCCTTTGGGATCAATAAAGTATTTCTGATTCTGACTTTTGATTACCTGCAAAATATCACCATGGGGGATCTACCAAGTATTAGACAGGTTTACCAGTTTTGCTGCCACTTCTCCCTTTTTTTTTTTTTTTTTTTATTGACTATAGCCCATGAGATATATTGGCACACTAATACCTGGTGAAACGAACTGAACCAAATGAAAAGATGTCGCAACATCACTAAAAAAACCCCCACTGGTACAAATTTCATCAAACAAAATCAATGTAAAAAATGGACCACGCTTTATTGGGACCCATAACGCACTTGTTATGAGAATCAGGATATTAAAAATGACCTTTTGTGAGTGCCGCATCTAGAACTGTAACTCTGTATAAGTTTCACTGTGTTGCATCACTCACACGTTGCAATCTCTTAGTTACATCTTTCCAGAGAAAAACAGATAATCCACTGCAATATGTCCAACATGCTTCATTTTTATATAGATAAAGGCTCCAGCTGATCTCCGTGTGATGGCTGGACCGGTGCTGAATCCCTGGGCTTCTCATATAACTGAAAGGAGGCCAGAAATAAAATCAAAACACAGATCCACCTGGCAGCTACACAGGCAGCAGACCTGACTATGGCTTCCTCATTATGTTACAGGCCAGACAGGGAGCTCGGATTCGCCTACGACTCGTTCAACAAGATACGCGCTAAAGCCTTTAGGATTAGATAACCATGAATCTGGGTTTCATGGTTTCAAAGCATTGATGGATTTTTTTTCCCGCACTTTTAGCATACGTGTTCCTGAATCTGGTTAATGGGTTGAATCTTGCAGGCAGGGCCAGTGGATGTGTTGGAGATCAAATGATCCGAGAGCTGGAGTGATAGAACAGGTTTCTATTTCATTTCCAGAGTCTTCAGAGATTGACGGCGACTGTACATACCAAGTTATTTTAGTCTAAAAATCGGTTGATTCAGGGCTCCTGAGTGGCACAGCAGGAAAAGGTTGGTCCTGTTATCTGAAGATTGTGAGTTTAAATCCTGGTTAATGCTACAGCTAGCCATAGCTGGGTTGACCAGAGACTCGTTGGGGGGCAATCTGTCAGTCACAGTGAAGCAGGCAATCGTGGGCATCTGTGAGCTCATGCATACAGAAGTCGACAGGAGCGCTTTCCTTCTTGTGTTATACAATAAATACTTGGTTGCCTTTGCCTGAAGGTTAAAACTTGATGAACACAAAATCAGTGTCTCAGGTTTTGCATGCAAGAAATGCTGGCTCAGCTGTTATGGATTTGGGCTGCTGATTTAAAGCTGATCAGTCTAAGGACTCATATCACACCTGTTCTCAGTCCCTGGAGTTTTTGTTCTGTTTTCCACCCATTCTGTGTTCTGTTCATTGATTAATTGCATTAAAATGCAAGAAAAAAAAAACGGTACAGGCGAGTCTCCTTAGTGATGAGTTACACCCGGTCATGTCCTGCATTCAATCAGATGGGTTTGGGTTCTTCCTAGAGGACATTGGTCTGCCACACACGTCTAGAAATGCCAAATCATGGTTAAAGAAACACTTGATTAGTAGAAAGCCGTTTCGTGTTTCAGTAGTTCTGGTTTTCTGACTTTTGCCTGTTTTTGACCCTAGCCTTGTGTTACATGTATATTGCTGTTTGCTTTCACCTGTGCCTGTTTGACCACAATCACGTTTTGGACTTTCTACATTCTATAAACTTTAACACCTGCAATTGTGCCCACCGCTGCTTAGTCTAGTGGTTTGGGAACCGGTCATGACCGGAAAGTCCAGGGTCCAATCCCAGCACAGGACAAGACATGACTAAGGTGCCCTTGAGCAAGGCACCTAACTTCCCCAACTGCTCCCCGGGCGCCGTGGGTTGGGGCTGCCCACTGCTCCGGGCAAGTGTGTTCACTTTCACTTAGTGTTCAGTGATGTCTGTGTGTTTCACTGCACAGATGGGTTAAATGCGGAGGTCACATTCCTGTGTGCAATAGGCACTTTCACTTTCATTACCTTAGAATGTGAGTGCTGCCACAGCTTGGTCCTTGAGCTATACCCTTCAGCTGTCGTCAACTCAGCTGTATAATTTTTTTGGATAAACATATAAGTGTTAAAATACGTCGGGGATATATCACCAGATATAGCCTTATTCGTGGGGGTGGGGCAAATCAATTTGATTCTAGCATTTTGTACGAAATTATGTACAATATTCAAAAAAATTCTGGAGTTCACTGTCAAGAAGAAAAAAATCACAGAACGATAAAAATGACTTAGTCTTCCTACCAGACAGCTGGTAAATCAGAGCCATGCACATATGCAACGACTGTCTTCTTATCCCTGGTGTAGCGATTTCCTCGATTTAGGAGTGTAAGAGTGCAGGAATTAAAAGCTCTGCCGAAAAGCTCTGCAAATGTCTGACCTCTTATGCTCTCATAAAGCATACTTTACTGCTCACCGATTTGAGACCAATAAGCACCAACAGGATCTGGCAGGCAGAACGGCACCGCGCTTAGAAACGCTTCAAATTCTCTGTCTGTTAGTGCGAGACGTTCAGAACTGGATTTGCTATACAGGAGGTAAATCTCAGAGAGAAGCAAACACCCAGCTGATAACTGGCTTCAGTGTGGCTCTCTTAGAGATTACTGTAAAATGGTGGCATTTGACTAAAAAGACGTAATGACACGGTTACATAAAATGTCTTTCTTATGATCCAGATAAGCACTGATTAATTACTGATTAATGTTACCATTATTAATTTGTTTGTCTGTAGATAAGCTATAGGTATCTTCATATTATCAGACGTACACACATGAATAAACATGTCCATTAATGTTTAAACGTTTAAGCCATGCCATCATTTCACTATACATATTAAATAAGGTAAATATATGTATATATATATATATATATATTTTTTAAATCCAGGAAAACGTCCCTGTTTTTGATCTAGCCATGTAGCCAATACACAAATCAGCCATAGCATTGACACCAATTGCCCAAACTGCCATAAAACAGCTCTGACCTGTTAAGGCATGGACTCCATGAGACCTCTAAAGGTCTTCTGTGGTAATCTGGCACCAAGACGTTAGCAACAGATCCTTCTGAGAATATTCTGTGGGATCGGACCAAATAAGCTAGGCTTTGTCCACAAGCACTTCAACGAGCCTTGAGTACTCATAACCTTGTCTCTGGTTCACCAGTTGTCCATCCTTGGACCACTTAGGTTAGTTAGGTACTAACCACTGTATACTGGGAATATCCCATAAGTCCTGCTGTTTTGAAGATGCCTTGAACCAGTCATCTAACCATCACAATTTATCCATACCCTTGCCCACTTTTCCTGCTTCCAACACATCAACTTCAAGAAATGACTGTACACCAGTTGATGGTTGACACCAGTTGATTTCCTGCACTAAAAAGATGCAAGAGCCGGAGCACACAGCCAAAACTGCTCCACACATTCCGAATATCATAACAATTTGTGCTGTGTTGGAGAGTACAGCTTCATTAGCTGGTTCGAGATGATAAATGTATAATAAATGGAGCACAGAGAGATCTCGATCATACTTCAGGCAGTCAAAAGCGAGCTGCTCCAGTTTTTCTTCTCCCGTGAGTCCTTAACCTGAACAGTTAACACAGCATGGCTGACTTTCTTTCGCTTTCTCTTTAACACCCGGTGTGCAAAAGCAGCACTGGTAAAAGACCATATAAAGACCATATCCGATAAAGATGAAATAAAAAACACAAAAAACTACCATCTAAACTCCATAAAGTCTTGGAGTCCTGATAATTAAGGCAGATATATTTTTAATTTGGGAAGGGGAATCTAGGGAAAAAAGAGTAATATGACTAGACACTATCTAATTCTATCAATTAGGGCTGGCCAATTAATCGTAATATAACCGAAACCGACATTCAGACCTTCTAATCGACATGATCTTGCCCATTTTGGTTATTTCGGTTTTTAAATTTCTCTTAATCCTTTCTCCATGGTGCATGTTCTTATACTGTTCCTTTAAGAATACACTCCACGTCTCTAGTCATGTGACTCAGCGAGCATCATGGAGGTGAACTTAAGTATGTTGTTTGGGCGCATTTTGGTTTTAGTGAAGATGACCGAACAAAAAGAAGACAAATGCAAATATTGCTAAAAAATGCAGAGGAATGCAAGTTATTTATTTTTTACATTTCAGAGAACTTTCTATTTACATTAAAACTAAAATGTGACCTTTTACATAAAGCGTGTTTTCATTTCAGGTGACACGTGCTTTTACAGTTGTTCAAAATATTCAATAAATAACCATAAATAGTTCATGTGTGTGTGTGTCTGTGTGTGTTTCCATCAATAATTTTTGTTAATCATAAAGATATGCACTGTTTCATTAGAAAACATATCTCAGCTTTTATACTTCAACACAATTTGTGTTAGTAAACTAGGAACAGAAAAATAAAAATAATTGT
Source organism: Duopalatinus emarginatus (assembly GCA_028565595.1). Classification (NCBI taxonomy): domain Eukaryota; kingdom Metazoa; phylum Chordata; class Actinopteri; order Siluriformes; family Pimelodidae; genus Duopalatinus; species Duopalatinus emarginatus. The sequence goes on along the minus strand of JAOVVF010000031.1, from coordinate 10,539,227 downwards.
ACGTTAATCATAATCGAGGAAAAATGTTCAATTAATCGTGATACTGATTTGAGATCATATCGCCCAGCCCTACTATCAATCCATCCATCCACGAAACAAGATTAAAAATATATCCGAGTCTGAGTTGATGCTCATTCCCATCACTAATACTAGAGTGTAAGCAGTTCAGACACGTCCTGACCTGCTGTTTTTAAAATGATTTGAAATGATCAGCACAGAATACTGTCAGGAACTGAAATGTTTTGCAAATGTTACACGTATTAATGTCATTTTGGCAACAAGTTGTGTTTCAATCCGCTGCAGTTATGTGAAGAAACTTGACATGATGCAGGCTACCCCGATTAGGGGTCTCATAGAAACAAGCAAAAATGGAGGAATTTAACCGGAATAATCTCTGCAGCCGTTTACAAGCATTTTATGGCCGTGTTGTTTGAAAGTGAAAGTGAACTTGTAAAAGTGAACTATTTGCCTACTGTACTTGCACACAGAGCAATTTGACTCCGCATTTAACCCATCCATGCAGTGAAACACACACACTAGTGAACACACTTTCCCAGAGTGGAGGGCAGCCCCAAACCACAGCATACAGGAAGCAGTTTAGGGAGTTAGCTGCCTTGCTCAAGGCCACCTCAGTTGTCTCTTGCCCTGTGCGGGGATCAAACTCGGGACCTTCCCCAACCACTAGGCCATTACTGCAGTTCAGAGATGCCGGGCAGGACGAGCAGTGGCCTACCTAACGAGGGCTAACATCCCAGTACTACCGCGACAAAAGCCACCATACCTCCGGGAACATAAACATTGCAGATAATTCCAGGAATACAAAGTATGCATCCTTTTTTTTTCAGAAAAGCTTTGGATTTGGGCATTCCAGGATGTTCAAAGCTACAACCGACGCTTGGTAAAGTGTAAAGCTTTATGGTCTTCTTCTGTTGTAGCTTTATTGTAAAGTCACTTTACAATAAATTACCTGTAGTTAACAATGCTTCATAATTGGAGTTACTAGGAAAACGACTATCACATGCATTATTAATTGTGATATTGTACGATGTACAGCATATCACATCACAAATTAATCATCTAAATTCACCTCTTATTAGTGTCTCATTGGCAGCATGCTCTACGTGTCCATTCTACGGCGGTGAAGTTACTCTGCCATCAGAAGCGGTTCACCCAAACATTCATCATTTCTCCCGAGACTTTTTATCTCAGCTATTTGTCCCCATCACAGAGTGCTTAACAAGGAAGCTTTCTCACTCAGGGCCTTGAATTGCCTGTGCTTGTATTGGCAGAAAAATACGTGACAGTATTTGCCGAGAAGTGGAGTAGTTTTCCGGCATCTTAGAAAAGACTGCTTGCGGTATAAGGTGGGAAAATGAGTGCTTCTGCAGAAAGCGTGCTGAAAATAACAGTAATCTACGTCTGGCAACCTTCTGCAACGTCCTGGTCATTAAAATTTTAAACCGAGCAGCGCTGCTAGGCTTTAGGTATGACTTTTGGTCATATCATGTATGTGTGTGTGTAACAGATTTAAGTTTAGCTGTTTCATATGAGTGGATCCTGTTCTCATAATGTATTATAAATGCATTTATGCCCTGTTATATAATGTGCCTGTGTAGTAAGCCTGTGTAATTGCTCATAAGCAGCTAAACCCTCTTTATACCACAGCACTACTGAATTCTTAATTCTGAATAAGTACAAACAAGCCTGCAAAACACATAGACTGGTGGTGGATCCATAATAGTATGGGGTTTGTTTAGCTGGCATTCCACCGGACCCCTGATACATCTTTCAACAAGACAGTGGTTCACTACACATGTCCAGTGACGCCAAATTATGGTTAGAGGAACACTCATCTGAGTTTGGGGGTTTGCCCTTCGCATCTAAGTCACCCGATCTCAATGTTATCAAACACATCAGGGACGTCATGCAAGATGCTATGGAAGATAGAAATCCTACACCTCAGAATATAACAGAATTGTGACCTGTTCTACAGGAAGTATGGTGTTCACTGTCTACAGAATATTTTCACAAGCCTGTGAGGTCCATGCCCCCTAGGAGACCTACCAAGTATTAGACTGGTGTACTGTTTGTTTCTGGCACTTCAGTTTCTTCCTGCACTCGTTCTAGTAGGTTATTGCTTCCATAGTAACAGCTCATTTACACTGGCTCGTATGGTGCATGTGAAATCGTTGATATTTAGAATATTTAGAACAAGTCTCCAGTGCTTTGTAATGGTCAGACGTAAAGCTCCTAAAGTTTCTTTAGGTTTTCTGCCACAGAAAAGATTTAAGATCAGCAGACTGCACTGTGTCTGTAGGAACAGGATTGTTACAGTATAAGAGGAATCAACTTTGGAACTGAGGAAACAGGAACAAGACTCTGAGTTTGAGTAGCTTCACTTTACGCTGATACGCTGATCAACCATAACATAAACACCACAAGACCCACTGTCTATTATCTCGTTCGGTGGCGCCTGTCAAGGAGTGAAACATATTTGGCAGTAAGTGTGTATTCAGTTCTCAAAGGTGATGTGTTGAAGGCAGGAAAATTTGGCAAGCGTAAGCATCTCTGTGACTTTGACGAGGGCCAAATTGTGATGGCTAAAAAAAACTGTGCATCTTCAAAATGGCATGTCATATATTGTGTTTCCAGTAGTGAAGTAAAGTGAAAATGAACTAGTTGCCTACTGTGCTTGCACACAGAGGAATGTCACCTCCGCATTTGACCTATCTGTGCAGTAAAACACACACACAGTGAGCACTACGGGGCAGTGAACACACCTGCCAGGAGCGGGGTTGGGCAGCCCCAAACCACGGGGCCCAGGAAGCAATTGGGGGGTTAGGTGCCTTGCCCTATTCGGGAATCAAACCCAAGACCTTCCGGTCACTAACCGGTTCCGTAACCACAAGGCCACGGCTGCCCCAACAAGGCCATGGCTGTGACCAGTATACAGTGCTTAGTACCTAACAAAAGTGGTCCAATAGTGGACAGCCTGTAAACCAGCAGGCAAACAGGGACATGGGCACCCAAGACTCACTGATGCTCAATTTGAAGGCTTGGCCGTCTGTGTGGTCACACACAAGATCCACAAAAGGATCTGTTGCTAATGTTTTGGTACCAGATACCACAGAATATCTTCAGATATCTTCTGGAGTCCACGCCTTGACAGCTCAGCGCTGTTTTGGCAGATGGTGTTAATGTTAAGGCTGATGGTTGTCTTCAAGTTCTTTATAATATTAGCACTCATAAAGCATTATACAATCTGTTTATACATTTGTTACGACTTAGGCAACCCAAGGACACGTGAGCTGGCAACATTTTGTCTTTCAGCCCAGAGCCTAGGCCACGGAAAGCGCTGCAGCATGTCTATGAGTCTCCTATCGCTCGCTGTATCTCTCTGTTGCTCTGTTTTCTTTCTCTCTTTCTGTGCTCCCACTGGACCAGTAGAAAGCACATAGCCCCAGTCTGCTGTCTCACTCATTGGATCAGAAGCACAGGAGGACAAAAGATTGCACACGTGACTCTCTCTTTCTCTCTCTCTCTCTCTCTCTCTCTCTCACACACACACACACACACACAATTGCACACATATCAAAGACAGACACCTCAATGTGTAACATTTTTTTATCTCTGATATCTTATGCACTAGAAAAGAGGGTGGTGCAAATAAGAGATGCGCAACACATACACCTAGGTCTTAACACTTCTACATTTATTCAGTCCGTCAGCTGCTTGTATTCCGCACGGATGAAATCAAGGTTTACTGCTAAGCACTTGATAGTTGTTCACTAGCAGTCCGGGGAATTGACCTCATAAGCTTCCAATCATTAGCACAGCGCTTTAACCAAGTAGACTGATTTATTCTTGTACAAAAACATATTACATGTTATAGCTCACACAGACTCGGGGTGTCAAGGCGAACACTGAAGGTTCATCCATGGTGCAGTGCAGAGGGCCAAAGCAGAGAAGTATAATTATTATTGTATTATGGGACAAGGCCTGGACCGAAATGACAGCCTAAGCACTTTTATGACCCATCTTTAAAACGTAAGTACTGATATACTCTTGGAGGGAGAAAAAATATCTTTAGGCAAAGATTGGTAGGTGCTCTGAAATATATATCTAAACTGCACACTATATACACAAATGACCCTCGTAGGAAAAATCCACTCTGACCAACGACTGGTAATGGCGTCCATGATTCCTTTTATAATGAAATACTGAGTCAGTGCATTGGTCTCAACATGTTGGTCTAAATACACTTCTACTTACCCACAATGGCATTCAACCAGAGTTGAACAAAATTCAGAATTGAATTAAGAATGACCACTAAATTCCAATTCAATTCTTGCAAACAGGAAGTGAAATTGTAATGCTAATTTGAATTGCAGGAAGTAGAATTGGAATTCCATGACATTCAAGATATTTATGGAATTCCATGAAATTCTTTATAGTATATATTACATACAATTACAACATGAATTTCATACAGAATCTTTTTTCGCCGGACAGCACTTTATTTCCCAGAATTCCTCACTTTATCCAAGTCTTCAAGATTTCAGAAATTGTTGACCATTAGATACAACAACGTTACCCTGTAAAGAACTTTAATAAATGATGACTGCATTTACCGAATTATTGTTTCATTTGATGTGATGATATTCCAAATTATTCAACATTAAAGGAATGTGTGCTTAATGTTAGTGTCTGTACCTCCATTTGGAAGAAAAATGTATGTTAAAAGTATTACATTCTCACTGATATGTGATAAGAATGAATTGCAATGAATTCAATTCTACTTCCTGTAATTCCAATTCAGATTCAATTCAACATCTTGTCAGGTGGATTTAGTTCAAATTCAAATTCATTCACTGAATTAAATAAAATTATGAATTTATGAATTTTCAACTACATTCAACTACAATTATCAAGTGGCACCCTTATGTCATGTCTTATAGCAGTCGCAATGCGGCGACCAGTTGTCGGCTTATGGTCAAGAAACCAACCTTGTACCCAGAAGGTTTGATTACCTGCACTGACAAGACACAAATGAAGTGCCCTTGAGAAAGACACCCGACGACCTCCTCCCCCCCCCCAACTGCTACCATAGATAGGGTTACCTACTGTTCTGTGTGGGTTCACTAGTGTGTGTTTCACTGTACAGACAGGTTAAATGTGGAGGTCAAATTCCTCTGTGTGTACAATATCGGTGGTCAATGATTAATTTCACTTCAGTTCTCTCAAACTAAGGTTCAAAAGCTTTATTAATACACCCATTAACACCACCATCTCTAAGATTGCTGACTATCCCTGTCCAAAAACTGGTGAATGAGCAATAAAATGCTGTTCATTTTTTCCCCCCTTCACGTTCATTAGTGTTCGGTAGCTCAGTAATACTGCTGATCTTGTGCATTGCCTTTCCTTTTAAACATGAACAAAGAGGCTGTTCAGTGGTGGGAAGTGTGTTGGGGGGGGGGTTGAAATTGGTGGGCGGAAAGGAGAAATGAGGTGAATGAGAAAAGTTCTGTCTCCTATTAGAAACAATTGTAACTGCGCTAACAACGTCCCCCATGCCATGCAAAACAACCACTACACGCAACGTTGCTGGCAGACACCTATACGATTGTCCGCCCACAACACTCGTACATGTTGGCAGAGTATAAATCAGTCCTGAGTCATCACTGCTTATAGCAGAAAACAATAGTTTCCCTTGAAATCAAACCCTTGCCTGGCTGGATGCCTGTTATTAGAACTCTGCTACTGAAGCATAGGAGAATCACGTAGGAGCAATAATATGTAATGCCTAAAAAAATCTAAAAAAAAAAAGTGCAAAATGGTGCAGTCAGGTAAAGAGTGTGTATATGTAAGTCACAGTGGATTTCACAAAGTAGCTTTAAATAAATGGGATGTTAGATCCCTTATGAACAAGCAAGGGGTGACACAGGCAAGGAAAAACTCCCAGAGAAGACATGAGAAAGAACCCTTGAGAGGAAGCACACTTAAAATTGAGCCCATTCTCCTCTGGGTACACCACATTGTAGGATTATTTACTATTACATTACATGGGTTTAGAATAGTACAGACAAACAAGTAGTAGGTGTAGTAAAGAATATTCAGGTTGATCATGTTGTAAAGACTGGGGACAGCTAGGAACCTTTCTTGTGACCAGAAAGTTACCAGTTTAACAAGACACAACTGAAGTGCCTTTGAGCAAGGCACCTAACCACCACCCCCACCCCCCATCTGCTCCCAAGGTGCCGTAGACTGCTCCGGTCAAATGTGTCCACTGCCCCCTAGTGTGGGGGTTTACTTCTCGGATGGGTTAAATGTGGAGGCCTCTGTGTGCAAGCACAATAGGTCAAGCACTTCACTTTTACTTTCCCAGGACAGTATTAATGATCATCGGCAGGTCTCGAATCCTGGTTGTACCGCTGATGCAAGCCTGAGAGGTAGTGAGGCTTTAAACTATCCATCTGGGACTAGATTCGAAACAGAAATTGAGTCAGTGGAAGAAATCTGGAGGACCTGCAGGAAAACAACAGTCCTAAGCAAACACTAGCTTGTGTATCTACTGACCTGTACATACAGTGAACACATGCTGTACTGCTTTTGAGTTTACAGGAGCCTTATGATTGGGGAACTGGTCTTGTGACCGGAAAGTCTCGGGTTCGATCCCGGCAACTGACAAGACATGACTAAGATAGCCTCATGCAAGGCACCTAACTCCCCAACTATTGCCTTATGGTTTGGGGCTGGCCCACCACTTTGGGCAGGTGTGTTCACTGCCCCCTGGTGTTCACTAGTGTGTGTTTCACTCTATGGTGAAATGGGTTAAATGAGGAGGTGTATGCAAGCACAGTAAGCAAATAGCTCCCTTTTACTTATAGAAAACAACCACGTTATGGTTCAATACCAAATCACAAATCGATCAAACACCTCAGAGCCTTGTTTCATTTTACAAGTGAATTGAGATACTTCCAATATTTGGAAGTAAGGTAGGCGGCTCTTCCTCAATAAGAAGCCTCATAAAGTTGTTTACGAGTCCCAGAGTAGGGTGCGCAGCACAGCAGCACCCACTCGCTGTTTCTCTGAATATCCACAGAGCGCAATACCAAAGGGATCAGGCTGAAGTGTTTGAGGGCTGAAGAATAAACGCTCAGCCAGACAGCAGTTTAAGGAAAAAGCAAATGGAAGAATTTTATCACCTGGGACATCAGAGAGTGTGTGTTGATTTACTGGGGTCATCCATTTTATTTACACACTTACTGCTCTTCTCCAGAGTCACATTAAGATGCTTCTAGGCATACACAGAGATAAAGTAATAACATTTGCTGTTGAACAAATCCATTATCCATTAAATATGATTTCAATAATCTATAAAAATATATTCAACTTTGGAACTTAATGTAAGCAGCTGCTTCATTTAATGAGCTTTATCAAGGAGCTGGATCACTTATTCTATTTATTAAGAATGTTTAGTTGCATTTTGCTGGAAATAAATTACTGTCCATTAGTCAATAAAGTAATATCCTTTATACCCACAGCTCTGTTCAATACTCAGTCTGAATGTTCAGTGGCCGTTGAACAATTTTCTGTAACAGCAGCTCGGACAACAGTGCTGGCTGTAAGGATTATATGCTTGTATATGTGCTTGACTTTATCAGCGTGTATTTTTTGTCAATGTGGTGATCTTTTTGGTGAGAAGACATTTTCACCAAAAAAAAAAAAAGATAAGCTGTGCAACATTTTATTTTTGGAAGGAGTCCAGCGTCAGCACTTTGTAACAATCAGACGTGCTATAACTTTACGTTTTCTGACAGAAAAAAGTATTCAGGACAGAGTTGGTACTTTGTGGTTCTTAATAACGTTTTTTTGGTATATGAAATGTCTGTTCAAATCTGCTATAAGTAATAATAGGGTTGTTTTGTACAAGATTAAATGTAAATATAAATATGACCAAAAATTGTTATAATTTGCAAATGAATGTGGTTTAAAAAGAATAAAACATTTAGTTGTTAGAATAGTATAGAATACTATAACAGTATGCCCTATCCCTATGTTAAGGGATAGAAGGATCTATTGGCTATGTATCGGTATCAGCCAATTTTCATTCCAAACATGTGATCGACAATCACCGATATTTCTTTAACTTGACCTTGAGAGTTCATCAGTAGAGTGAAACAAATGAACCATATTTCATGAGCTAAGGATTGCTGCAGCCCTGCCTGAACCCCATTTCTGTATTTTCACCTAGCGTTTTATCTAGGAAGTAAAGCCCTGATTCTAGTCTCTAGCTACAATGCTAGATAGAAATACAGACTATTTCCTGCAAAAGAGTTAGCGAGCATTAAAAGCCAAAAGCGCCTTCGCGAGCTCACAAGCCAGCATACTTTCTACGTTGTCATATACGCTCCAACCAGTCACAGGCTTTGTCGTGTAGTGTCTCCATACACAAAGTTTGTCAAACTGCCATGTTTGCAACACAGCAAGCAAAGCTTTTGTGCAACAGCTGAGGTTGTTTGTTTTTTCCACAATTACACAGTGTGCCTCCAATGTGAAGATAAAAACGTCATCAGTCTGCCAATTGCATACAACTCAGCAGTAAGGCCCACTTTCCTGCTGTTGGCACTAGGGTTCATTATAAATGGTAATAAAGCTGTTTGTGTTGTAGATTGTATTTTATGTCTTAATTGTGCTAGTTAAAAATGGCCCCGCCCTCAACAGCTGAGTGTTTCATCTATCAAACAATCAAATTCACATACGCTGATCAACAACTCTTGAGTAACAAAGGTGATCGTGGTAAATTTCACTGGTAGAAGTCCATTGGCTATCACTATTGACTATTAGAGCCAGTTACCATTTATACTTAATTACACTGTCATTGTCACCATTGTGATACTAAATATGAAGGTGTGTCAAAAATTATCCGCACTTCAGTTACACTAAAACCTCTGTTGGCCGCATTTTCCGTACTAGGTCACGGTCTCCCCAGTGAGTCCTTTGCAGGTTTGAACATGTTACGTCAGTTCATTTGTGACTGCAGTGCAAGCAAAAATGGCTGCCCCACTTGTGATTTGCAAAAAAGAAGAGCACTGTGCAGTAAAAAAGGTTCAACATTCAACAGTGCCTGTCACAGCGAGATGCTCACTGAAGAGCTGAAGCCTAAAACAAAACACAGAGGACTGCTCTACAGGGTTGCACACCACTTAGTTCTGAGGTGTTAAAGCATCTTCCCTGTAGTCCTGATTTTGCCCCATCAGACTATCACCTGGTTAATTCCCTGAAAAAAGCCCCTAAGAAGAGGAAGATGAACAAATCTGATAAAGAGGTGAGGCTTGTTGTCAGCTGCACAAATTGTATTGCAAAGCAGGGAGACACGACTAAAGTGCCCTTCTGTCAGGCAACTTACTTCCAAACTGCTCCCCAGGTGTCTAGATAAGGGTTTTCCCACCGCTCTGGGCACATGTCCTGACTGCCCCCTTAGTGTGTGCATTCACAGTAAAGGGGGCAGTAAACACAGACCACAGCAGCCCCAAACCACGACACCTGGGAAACACTTGGGGGAGTTAGGTGCCTTGCTCAAGGGCCATGTCTTGCCCTGGGTGTGGATCGAACCCAGGACCTTCCAGTCAAAAGACTGGTTCCCTAACCACTAGGCCATGGCTGCCTGCTTGCCTGCAGCACAAACATTTCACCACTTCAGGAGAACTGAATCATTAAGTAGTTCATCAGAATCCTTGAATAGTGTTTTATCACACTGATAAAAAAAAACTTGTCCTTCCAGTAGAATGAAGGCATTAATTGCTTTAACATCTGTTTAACATCTTGGTGTCTCTGGTCCCAAATGGCCGTTGTCAGATTACAGAAAGTATTCTAAAGTACAAAGTAAAGTAAATCTCCTCTGAGATTTTCCTATACAAATCCTTCACTCTTAGTTTTTCCGCACTTCATCTATGTTTTGTCACAAGGGAACCAACCCCCATTGCTCTGGCAGTACTGCTAATGCTATTCTGCCTTTAAAGCACACAACAGGAACCTTTCGTGACATGTAGGGCTTATGGCATAAAATGAAAAGACAAACAGAGGACGATGGGGGTCATATAACCCAAGCCGAGAGGACAAGGCACACGACTGGAGATGTGTAAATTTGGCTAGTCTAGTGGAAGGAAAAGATAAGGCGGGCGATATTTGTGTAATCTTTTCCCTGTCTTGTTTATAATTGTTTCCCCCCGAGACTTATATAGATGATTTCGGTAATCAATTTCATTAAGCCATTCGAATTCAGAAACAAAGATTAAGATATTATTCCCCTTTTAAATGCTGATCACATTCTGACTGTGGGATGAAATAGTAATTGTGCCGGCGTGGTTTTGCTGTAATAGTCGTGCTTCACAAGATGACACATTAAGTATCAGGTAAATGACCACAATTACAAGAAACTTGACTCTCTGTGCTCTCACCAGTCCTTGGTTCAGGTTTACATAAAGACATATTGAACTAGGGTATGAATACAGCAAGACAAAGGAATTATCACCGGGACAAATGCCTACTGCTGATGTGCCACATGAACCCTAGAGGATAGTGACTTGCTGCTGAACCATCAGTGCCCTCTAAGTGCCTTTGATTGTGCCAACTTACCAACCAATGGAATGAAATGTAGAGCTATTAATTACCCCGAAACTGTATGTTGCCCCAGAAGTCATCACTTCTGTACAATCTGTACACAAATAAACCTGTGTTTCTGCCTCCAACCTCACAGACATTTCACAGCCTTCCACAACAAAAGAGATGCCATAGGACAAAAAGCCTCACATGCTGCTAGTCTAGAAATAAAATACAAAAATATCATTGACTCCAGAACGGCATAATTTTCCAAGTTAGAACCCTTAAGCATCCAAAGAACCACCGGGCATCACTGTTTTGTATACATAAGAGTTGTGTTTTCAAGCAGGTGGGACCTCGTGGTCTTCACCACTTCTTAAAAGGTTTGTTGGACCAGCAGTACACCTTGCCAGAGGTAACGAGAGCTGCTCATGCCCTGCAATCATTCTCCTGTGAGTTCTGGCTTTGTTCAGCATTGAATTTAGATTTTGTCTCTCCTCTATTCCCTCACACGGCTATAATGGATATTTAACATGCACAGCAACAGTGGAGCAAAAGCTGTCCATAAGCTGGAGACTCGGCAAGATTTCACGCTCATCCACAATCTGTCAGCTAAAACCAACCCCCTACGATTTAATTATACACACAGGCCTTGTTTAGGGTTGAGCTGAAAGCTAAGACACATCATTTTTAGCTCTGGTGGGGCCAGAAAATCCTGCAGGCATGAAATATGCTTCCTGGCAAATGTTTCATGTTGAATTTTGAATAACCTGACAAAAGGATGTATTCCAGAGAAAAAACGAGACGTTTGCCAACATTAATGAATGTGGTCTTTCCATAACATTCATATCTGACTGTGCACTTCCATGCATGTGTAAAAGAAAGACTCCAATGACTTTTAGTCTTCATTAGATATCCAAGAGTAAAAAAAAGTTATAGTACACGTCCACGAGCTTGTGGAAATATTCTGTAGGCAACAAGCACCATATTTTCTGCAGAATGGTCCACAGTTCTGTTGTAATACAAGGTGTAGAATTTGCCTGCATGGCATCCCAGATGTGGATATACCAGGGGTCCCGTAGAATTCTGGCTGACAAACCCATTACTACTACAGGCAGAGGTGGGTAGTAATGCACTACATTTACTCCGTTACTCTTTTTACATTTCCACGAGTAACTTTTTAGATAAACTCTACTTAGAAGAGTAGGTTTAATGCAGCGTACTTTTTACTTTTACTTGAGTATATTTGCGAAGAAGAAGCGCTACTTTTACTCCGTTACATTCTACATTCTGCTCACTACTTTCAATATACAATCTTTTTGTTTTGTTTTGTCGAGACTTCTGACAGAGGCTCTGTCACATGACTGTGTTTCACCAATCAAACAGAGCCAAGTTGTCACATGACCGCACACAAAATCCTTGCAGAAAACACGGGTGGAAAAGTGCACAGAAGCACAGTACAATGGCAGAGACAACGACACAAAAATAATTTAATTGATGTTATTTTGTAAAGATTTAATTGATTATTGTTTCAGTTGTGTAAGAGATATTCTCCAGCTCTGAATTTGTTCATTGCTGTTTTATATTTTTGTGCATTCAGGTGTATTATTTGACGTCCTGATTATTAAACAAAGAGGTAACTCGGCAGTTACTCAGTGCCTGAATAGTTTTCTTTCACTTACTTTTACTTCAGTCATATTATTCTAATGTAACAATACTCTTACTTGAGGACAAGTACTCTGCCCACCTCTGACTATAAAGCCACCACCATTTTCTTACAATCTGGACCAATTTTTCTGGCACTTCAGTGTATATTTCCCTTTACTATGCTTTATAACTCCTCAATTTAAAAAAATCACCTATAAAACGGTAACATTCATCTTTAACTAATTTGTTTTTCTGGTCTTTCACAAAAAATTCACACAAAAAAAAAAAAACAGATGGCATGCCTACTACTGATAAGAGCTGAGCCAAGGAATGTGTTGGCAATCCTCAGTCTTTCAGTGATTGATTTGATTCCTCTAAATAACAGACTGAAGCAAGCTGCCACAGCTCATCCTGCTTAATACAACACATATTATAAGCAAGTAGTGCAGGAATGATTTTTTCTTAGCTCATCTCTGACTCACTTGGTGATACTCTGCTACGAGAGTCACCGGTTCTTGGCTTCTAAGATCCATTATGTGAAGAGCAGAGTGCAAAATGGCAGGGCCTGTCATGAACCACTCATCCATGTCATTATTGGAACTGCATACCAACAGCATTTAAGCACAGGTCTATGGCCAGCATGCAAAAGTATCCATGAAGTCATTTCAGGACACACAACCAATGCTTCATGATACTTTATATATTAATAATTATTATTACACAGTAGGGGGATCATGATATGAAACGTTTTTTATTGTATTTGCAGATTCTCTTTAAGTGTGCTTGACTGCCATGGCTGGCCTATAGAGGGTGCTAAGGCATCACCCTTCCTGGTGAAAATTATATAACACATAACAGCTTTTACTTCGTAAATTTAACGTAGAATCAATAGCTATTTATTTAAAGTCGCGTATATTGCAAACATGAAGTAAATAAATACTAAACAAATATCAAATATATTGATAACAATTAGCTTATTTTTCATTTATGTTGCTTGGCAATATAACTGGGCAATAGAAACATAGTAGTAACATCACCCAGTTATAGCAGTAGCACAGCCAATCGTAACTGTTGCTAAAACCTAATCCGCACATAGCAACATAAATTTTGCCAATCAGATGCTGAAAGAGCACATGGTTTATCGCCCCAAGCAGAGTCTATTAGTGGTGGTGCACAGGATTCCAGCAGCTTTCAAATTCCATAAGGTAGAAAGACAAAAACAAGGCAAAAAGCTAACGAAAAAGGGTAAAGAGTTTTGGCGTCCTGCAGTTTGTGTTAAATTGCATTGGAATGATTGAATCTGACAATGTGGTACAAACAGCCCTACCTAGAATATTTTTCACGAGCCGCCACCGGTGTCTGAATATAGCTTATAAAGAGCTGTTTGGTCATTCATGCTCAGAATTTAAAACAAATATAAACTTGATTTTAAAGAAAATCTGTTTCTTTTGTCTGCCGTTGTCTGCAATTCGTTTTACTGTCTGTTTTGCAAGCTAATGAATAAAGTAATAATGTAAGCAAATAAATATGCATTTTTGATTGACATTAATATTCACGCTTTTATCAGAGATGCAAATGGGTCAGGGGTAAAAATAATTGTGAGAACATTGTGAGACTAGAGAAAACCTGCCACAACTAGCAGGGTCCAGGGGCATGCTCCACTGGGAGAATATTATAAAAGAAAATTTACATGATCATTTCTAGTTAATGTAAGCATATTTGCAGCTGCCTAACAGACATTGGAGGATAAAACAGCCTAAAACATGTACAAGAAATCAGTCGATGTAAGAGCTGAATATATCAATCAGACAAAAGCAAGCAGACAACAACAACAGAAAAAGTATTTTGGAAAAGCTTTACACAGCTTGTTTCATTTACATCTGAGTTGCCAAATTACAAAGCTAACTTAAAGATGGGTTCACATTTATAAACTGCAATTTTTTTAAGGTCAGAAACATTTTCATAGCAAACTTGTAAAGTTGGTGTCTTCATTATATTAATCGAATATAGAAAATACAGGTTTTAAACACCCATGGACCACTGTACATCAGCCCCGTGTCAGACGAAATAAAACCTAGGTGCGTTGCGTTGTACTATGCTGTAATGTACAATATTATTGCTCACATTTGCGATTTAAAAATATCTGAAATATCTCATTTCAGTTCGCTTGCATTCTCCAAATCTGAGACTGTATTTCACGTAAACCACTGAGCCACCCAAAACCAAAAGATCATTATTTAAATTATAATAATAAGTACATTTTGAGTGAAATAGTTCATTTCAGAACATAAATGAATTAATAAAATAATTTTCACCAGTCTGCAGGCAATATGTCACCCAGTACTGGAGGTGCTTCCTGTTACTCAGGCTTGAATTAGTAACTTCTATGACATAATGGAAGATTTATCAGATTTATCTTCAAACCTGAAAATGAACCGATTGATCATCTGATTATACTGTAGCGGAAAAAGTGTGAATGAAACAGAAGATGGGCTCAGGTCTAACATTTCATTCTTACACGTATAATAAAGTAACTGACCTCCCACAAGCCACGGTGAGTTAAAACTTCCTGCAGTGAGAAAGATAATTTCTGTAAAATGCCATCATCGTGTCTCGCTGGACCACAGGTCCTATTTTTACCCCTTTTAAAACAAGTACAATTCTCACTGGGCAGGAACCAGCTGTTCCAATCCCACATAACTGGAAAATCATGACACCACATGCAGAAGACATTACAGGACGCACCCATCAGTTGCTGAGCTATAGTGTTTGTTCATTCTGCATACACCCCTCACTCTCCCAGAGAGCAGGATTTTATTAATAAACACCAGGCAGCTAGATGAATTCACGCTGATTAATTAGCCTTGAAATAACGTATGCTGTGTAAAACAGAAGCGGGATGTGAGATGAGCAGGTGTGAAGCTCAGCGCTTGTGTCTGTGTATGTGTGTGTGTGACGCATGACAAAATCACTTAGATAAAGTAAGATAAGTGAATTAATGGTAGCGATAAAAAAAAAAAAGCACCTGACCGTCGATGCAGTGGTAGCTCAGTGGTGATGAGTTTAAATCCCACCTCAATCAGGCTGCCACTGTTGGGCCCTTGAGCAAGACCCTTAACCCTCAGCTGTTCAGTTGTATGCATATGATAAATGCAATTCACTGTGGATAAGATCCACCAAATGCTAAATGATACTAACATGAAACACAGTGGTGTCGTGACTTACAGGAGGATGTCACAGTAAAGCAAAATTATACCTCGAATAGTCCAGAGTAATGAAAATCCTTATAGAATATTATAGCAAGTGTGAAACAGTAAATATCAGTACAATGATTTTTAATTAAACTGCCACTAAGAGACAAAGAAGCACCAATGCAGAAACAGGAGCGCTTTAAAATTCTCTTATATAAGCTGCAGATTATTATTTGCATACAGTCTCATCCTCAGATCTAGTGTATGTGTGCGTAACATAAGTTCCCTTAGCAAATAAAAATAATGACCGATGAAACGTGAATATGAAACCATAAAGTTTAAATATCTTACAAATGAATTACTGATGTGCACCAAAACATCTACCTTTACTAACTACTGTTAAGTTGTAGAGATTTACAAATTAAAATAAATGCTGGTATCAACAATAGCACAAAATATGCAAGACACGAAAACTTGGTAAAGTTAGCCTAACGTTACTCCTATGAATAACCGATTCATTGTTGCACGTTAGCTAGCATAACTGAAATAGCGTCTTCTTAGCAAACACTGTTAATGAGACCTTATTTTCCGACAGGTAAACTAACAAACATTACAATATTAACATTAGTTGTCTAAGGCAAAATGGTGAGAAACATTTACCCATCCAGGGTAATGTTAGACACCATACCTCCAGGGTGCTTACATTCCAGATGCTCATGCATCATCATAGTGCTGTTGAAATGACAACTCGTTTTACTGTGTCTGCATTCAACTTGATTCATTTGATTATTTTCGCTTAAATTCTCCCATACTTGAAAGTGGAGGTCTTGCTTTTTCCCTTGTTTTCCTCACACTCTCTCTGCATTCAGTATATTCTTTATAATCAGTACCCACTGTACTTATGGCAGACAATCCAAGCGATCCTGGTCCCACCTGGCCAACATTTAAAATTGTGAGCCAACAATTTTTTATACTAGGTATTTTCGGTTATGTCAACTAGTAGTTGCAGCCCTAGTGGTGAGATTCAACCTAGACCATTCTAATGTGGTTATTCTAATGTGTTTTATCCCCTGTCCCACCCCCTTACATGTCATTTAATAAAGAATGGCATAATCTCCTCAATGTTTTGCAACGCATTCTAAGCCAATTTTAGTTCCTGCGACTACTTGTGTTGTAACTGCTTACAGTCTTTCACCTGGCAGTCTCTTTTTTAATAAAACTGCGATTTAGTCTTGTTAATGAGAAACAACGTGCAAAGCCCTTAACGCCCAAATTGTTGGAAAACTTACAAGAACAGCTTTGCATCTGACTGTTATTTCAGATGACACAACAGACGCCTTCCAAAAATGTTACATAAACATCTCCTCTCCTTTCTTATTTGATCCATTTTTGTACAGCATCCAACCTACAAATCTGTGTATTAGTTACTATTCAGTAAAATATACATTATATCATATATAATGTATCAAAACAGGTGTGTGAGAAATCTGTGATTGAGACTGTCACATTTATATAATTCTCACAGGAGGTGCAAATGTGTGAATTGTCACAAGTGTATTCCCAAGGATAACACATGCCTCATTGTAAATCTATAATTGGTTGCTGATTGGTTGTTAATTAACTTACTCAGAACAAACAGATTATTTAAATTAATTATATTGTAATATAATATAATTTGCATAAAAAATATAATAAATGTCTAAAATAGTGAAAACATAGGCTGCGCCCGAAATGGCATACTTAAATACTACCTACTAGTTTGAAGCGAGTATATACTATTTAACCGCTAATCTAGAATACAATTCCAGTATGGGAGCGTGTAGTGTGCACGACACCTCAGAAACCAAAGAGCTACATCTCAAACTCACCAGGCCCTTAGTTAGCATGTTAAAGGTCCAAGTTTATAACAGTACAATAAAAAACCTGAACCAGTAAGGCTTGTTTGGGTGGGTTGTTCTTCATTTTGGCTTCGTTTTTCTTAAATAAGTAATGACATCTGTTTTATTACTTATTTAAGTTTCAGTGTTTCCCGCAGCGCATTTTAGCTAAGGCGGCCGCCTTAGCAAACTCGCACTACCGCCTTGCCAACGTTCAAAAAAAAAAAAAAAACCCCGAAGTAATAATGCTTTGCTAGGCTCAGACATTAAGACAGCATTGACAAAGCAGGCTAAAATATATGGATTTTTACACCCCCCCCTTCCCAGCGGGAATTTCTTATGGGGAAACACTGAGTTTGTTGTAGAATATGTTTTCTGTTGTTGTTCATCTGGGGTTGTATTTTAGGACCTGATAATTTGAAGAGAGTGTATTTTTGATATTATGTTTAGTATTATTTAAGTGTTTTTTTAGTATTATTGTATGTGTCTGACCTGCAGTTGTTAGCACTTTGGTTTTCTACATGATAAATCAATAAAAATAATAGTAATTATTATTATTATTATTATTATTATTATTATTACTATAACAGTTTTGAATCTTTGCCAAAGCATAGCGTTTGCACACTGTTTGCACCTTGCTTAGTTAGTTCCTACTCTTACGTTTGCATTGTTGATTTAATGCAGTGTTGAATAACATGTCCTCCACTGACTTAACACCTACAGCTGTGAATTAACTCTCACCACTTACATTCGCAATCAGTCAGATACAGGCTCTGTTCAGAGTTTTTCTTTTATGTGTTTTGATGTTCCATCAGTATTGAGCGAACTAATCGACATGCTTGCCTCATATCATTTTCCATGGTGGACTTTCCGAAAAAAAGGGCACTAAACTAATATTTCTTGTGACTGGGTTGGTACCCGCTAGTACATAAGTCATTTTAGGTAATAAATCACTTTCACTGTCACAAATTGGCAACATTAAATGTGTTCATTTATCAATATTTGTCTAAAAGTTACATTGTGAATAAATAATCTGACTAAACATACATCACCTTTAAAACAAATGAACAATTTTCCAGTTTTTTGGAAAATGGTATGTAGTTAGGTATGTAGATAGATATGTAGATGGTGAGCTAGCTAGCTAGCGAGCTAGATAGATAGATAGAAAGACAGACAGGCAGACTGGAGCACCATATTTATAAGGACATAAGACTTCCTGCGGCCCTAAAAATTGTTTAAACATTTAATTTAAAATTATTAAAAGCTACTACAAATTAAAAGAATATTTATATATGATACAATCATTCAGTCCCCTCTTACCTAACCTGCCCTCACACTACTTATGAACAGTACATGCTAGAAGTAAACTGCAAATAAGCAGCAGGGTCAGTCTCAAATTTGAGTTAGCTTAAAAAAACTGGAAAAAGAAAAGAATGACAGGAGAAAGAAAAGAAGGGTAACTGTATGTCTCCCAGTTATTTACAGTGAAAGCAGGTGTGGTCAATGAGTGGTTATTCACTCAACATTAGTTAGTTAAAGGTAGGGTATTTTTCTAGAAGCATTTTTATATATTTTTTTTTATATTCTTTACGTTCTGACAGCAGTCAATAAATCAAATAGTGTGACACATTATCTTAGGCAATCGCAGGACTGTAAGATGTTTCTCAGCTGTGCTGTGTGTGTGTGTAAAATAGAGAGAGAGAGAGAGAGAGAGAGTGAGAGAGAGTGGCTGTTGACAAAATATCTGTTTATGGAAGCTATAAAGCAGGTGAAACAGGAGCTACTGTCAGTGCTGCTGTTACAGGTGTTTCGTTACATGTGAATGAGACATGAGGTAGATACAGATATGGTTACAGTGAAAATGACATGCTGCGCACTCTCCACAACGCTCTCTCTCTCACACATGGACTCATCCACCAGCATTATACAGCTAGTGCGCATTTGTCTTTTGGAGGCGTGCCTTGGACAGTGGCTTGAAGGGAAGGGGTGGGGATTTTTTTGGTTGGATACTTATAGCTTAGTCTTGCTGGTTTCCCCAAAATCGCATACCTTTAATATCTTCAGAGAAAATTTGGAATGCGTACATTTCAGTTCACACATGATGCCCACCGGCTGAGAACAAGATCTATATCAAAGTAATAACTGGATTGCCGTACGTTTCGTTGTGCGCAATTAAGACACCAAGTGGAAAAACCTATCAAGTTGGTAACCACTTGACCTTTCCTCTAGTGCCACCATCAGGCTTATCTTTAACATTTCCAATTTTGTTTTCCTTTTTTTTATTTCCAGCTGCTTATTTTCTAGTTGGTATGTATACTTAGTTCAAAAACTCTGAATTTATTTGCTATGTCATTCTCTGGAACAGATTAGGACCTCTATCCAGCAGGTCTTGGTCTTCTGGTCATAAGTTTGACACCCTTGCTCTAAGGCATAATTACGATTCAAATCCACATAACAGATACATATTAAATTTTGCATGTTTATTTTTCACCATGTGCAATTTTTCTGACCTAAACCACTTGAATGCACACCTCACCATTATCACAACCTCCAATCTCAAATGCATTTGATCCTAATAGGACTTAAAAGTAGCAACAGACCAGTATGTTTAGAAAAACTAAAACCTACTAAACAATCTCAAATTTAGCTAAATCTTGGACACAAGATTTAAATATCACGTGTTACCATGCTAACAATTTTTGGTTCGCAGAATGTTCTGGGAACGTTATTTTTTGGTTACAGAAACATCACTTGAGGGTGTTTCCAGGAAAGGTTTTTTAATGTAAATATAATGTTAGTTTTTGGTTGCATGTTTTGGTTGATGGAATGTTTTCCTAACATGTAACATGGGAACCTTTCGAGACCCTTCAGAGAACCTTTGGAGAACATGCTCTAACCGTTGCTATACAAGACACCTTACAACACCTGAAAAACCTTACGGCTTCACATTCCAGGTACGAACACTTCCTTCTCCCAACGGCTGACAGAAGGCTTTAGGAAAACGATCCATAGGAGAACAATAGACTAAGGTTAGGTAAAGGATCTGTGTTTGCAGGAATATGCCAGGTCTCACCTGTGTAAAGCTTTCCTTTTCATTC
This sequence comes from Duopalatinus emarginatus, assembly GCA_028565595.1. NCBI lineage: Eukaryota > Metazoa > Chordata > Actinopteri > Siluriformes > Pimelodidae > Duopalatinus > Duopalatinus emarginatus. The sequence goes on along the minus strand of JAOVVF010000031.1, from coordinate 10,518,812 downwards.
TCCTCTCCACATTTCACTGATAATGAATAATAAAAACTGAATGAAATGGGAATGAATGGATAACACACTCATGCCAGTGCAGAAGTTTGAAACATCCTTGATAATCCACACATATAAGCTGTAAACAGAAACATATATCAGACATGTTTAATGATGAGGCTCGTCCACAAAGAAGAACTACAAGCTAATTCCTCAAACCCAAGTGTTGATGCTGGATAAATGTATAAAATGGCTGTGTCTCATTTCTACCTGAGTCTTGTGCTGCGGTCCGTCTTCAAGCTCCGTCACGCTGTTCATGATGTGTTTTTAATATTTCTTCTCCTCAGAGCTCCTTCACCAATGTTCACCGATACCTACAACCTGCACAAATCCCAGAGTCGTCCTCACGGACTGTAAAGACATCCAGTTTTGATTAATCCCTCCATTAACACACAATTTTCTCTCTTAGGAGATTGAAAGAACTACTTCAGCAGCACACATACACATACAGACACAAACACACACAGATCCACCAGAATAAAGATACAGCTGATACACTCAGTTGCAAAAAAAAAAAAGAAAAACACACTTAAAATGACTTCTTTTGGAGGGAAAAAGCGAGAGGAAAATGTCCGTAATGCTCTCTGTGAGAAGGAATGTCGCTGATGGGAGAGAAAATAACGGTCATCTGGAATAACCGGTATCAGTTTGCGCGGGAGGCGCGAGCCGCTTCTCCTCAGACAAATCCTCCTGTGAGGAAACTTCCTCTGTGTCCGTTGATGAGAAGAAGATTCAGGCAGAAAAAAGAGACAGAAATGCCGGTTTTCTGGGACGAATATGTATCCAGAGGGGTAGTTCAGCTCGTATTAATCCTGTAGCGTCCATCAGAGGATGTGTGTCATTTAAAAATGTGTGTAAGTCACAGCACATCACACTACATCGTCTCTGTACTGTGTGTCTCTGTTCAGCTAAAAGCGCCTCTTTAGATACTTGGTTGCCAGATTGGATTTAAAGTTGCCAATGTGAAATTGAATTCAATTAAATTTTATCTGTATAGCCTTTTTAACAATGGGCATTGTTTCAGACCAGTTTGTCTGAATATAGTATTTATTTGATGAATTCTGCATTATTCAGGTTCGTACAAAAACATTTAAATAATAATTTTACATAGTAATACATACATACATACAAACATGTCGCCGTCATCCTTATGTCCGGCTGCCACACATGCCTCATTTACAATCCAGCACAAACGCAATTCCATGTCCCTGCAAACACACAATGTTGTCACAATGCTGTCTACTTTCTTACAATGTTGTCAAAAGGTAGTGCTGTTTATGTTCTTCAAACAAGGTTGTCACAACGTCATTATTAAGAAACGTTGCCATATTGTGTCATGATTACAGCCAATACAACCTCCGCCCCTTGCCAAGGAGTGGTGGGCGACACTATCTTCGACACCTGTGGAGCAGTTGAGAGTTAGTTGCCTTGTTTGAGGGCACTTCAGTCATGTCACGTTGGGATTGAACTGCTTCATAAGATAATGTTTCAAATATATCTTTGTCCAGTTTTGGTTTGTTGTTACCTTCACATCCTCCTAGGATGCTGGGGCATATGAAATTGGAGGTAGTGATAATGATATGGTGTGTTCATGTCATGCGATGGTGCATGCGGTGGGCAGGAAATGAGTGGAGAGACTCACACAAACAGGCTAGGATGCCGGTGCAGGGAGGAAAAGGGGTTTATTTAATGAAAAGGCAAACATAAACAGCAAACAACATAAATTGAAAACTAAAGAAAACAAACCAAAACCAAACAAACAGTCCAAGAAACATGCCTTCTTAGAGCAGTCATGACAGAACTTCCCCTACCGTGTGGTTCCCGAAGCACCTAAAACACAAAAGGGGGTGTGGGCAAGCAAAGACGTCTTTGGGACGGTCACTGAGTGACATGGCACGACAGGCTGCTCCTACAGCCTCCATAAGAAATCGGAGAGTATATCAACTTTGCCCGCCTGCCCACCCTCGGTTCAACTCCCTTACTGATAATAGCCACCACCCAAAATAAATTCTAAGGCAGAGTTCCTCTCGGTTTATGGCCGGGGGTGTCCGGTGGTTCTTGGATTGTGTGGAAGCTTGGATTCAGAGCTGGGGCCAGGTGGGCACTCAGTGGGTTCTGGAGTAGAAGTAGGTGTTGTCAGGCTTTAAAGCAGACTTGAGCTTGGACTCCTCAGTTTCTGGAACAGGTTTTGGTGTAGACGTGTGCCTGTCCTCCTTAGGTTCTGCAGCAGGTTCTGCAGCAGCCTTGGACTTGTCCTGCTCATGTTCTGATGACTGAGAAATGAATGTAATTTGCAGTAGCAGTTTAATTTCCAGAGGCTTATTTGTAGATATGTGCCTTAGTGGGTGATAGATAAAACAAATGAAAACTGTTCATTTCATTTAAACAAGTTGAAATCAGTGAATTCTGAACAAGAGCCAAATCAAGATATATCCTATCCAATCTGGCAACCCAGTGAGTTTCTCAGCAAAGCAGCTGTAGCTCCAGACAGCACTAATACATTATTGTAATTAGTGGTTTATAGGTGTAGAATGATTACCCTGTTGTGGACAGCTGAGAATAAAATTCCCTAGTTTTTATTTTATTTAACAGTGTTGAACGACCTATTTTATTACTGATATTCTGTTAGATTTTATTACTGTTATTAACTGAACAGCTATAGGAGTAACACTGCCTTTCAAGACCTAGACTCCACAAGACATCAGAAGGTGTTCTGTGGTATCTGTGGCACAAAGATGCCAGTAACAGAACCTTCTGTGGATCTTCTGTGGGATCAGACCAGATGGGCTAGCCGTCACACCGCAAGCTCATCAGTGATTCATTACTGGTTTACAAGTGACCACTTTTCTTAGTACTAACCACTGTATACCAGGAACAAACTCACAAGACCTGCTGTTTTGGAGAAGCTTTGACCCAGTACTCTAGCTATCACTATTTGGTCCATGTCAAAGTCACTCAAATCCATAGACTTTTTTTTTCCACTTTCAGCACAACTTCAACATCTGACTGTTATAATATATATACTTGTGTCCTAATATATCCCACCCATTGACAGGTGCCATTGTAGTCATTGTATCTGCATCATCTGTCAATCATTTTGTGATTGTAATGTAATAACTACTCTGTTTATAGGTGTGGGGAATATTCATGTAAATATGACAGTATGCATGCATACATTTTTGGTACCATACCAGGAGGTGTGCATAGAAGAGAAATACATAGCAAGTTAAAAATAGACTGATATCACAAAACGAAATTAAAAGCAAAATATTTACAATAAACTTTGGTTACTGTGTGTGGGAAGTTCAGCATGTTCTCTCTGTGTTTGTGTGGGTTTCTTCTGGGTTTTCCAATTTCCTCCCATACTATTAGGTGGATTATCTCCAAATGTTTCTGTAGACGTGTCTGCAACTGTGACTCTGTGTGTGTGTGTGTGTGTGTGTGTGTATGGTGCCATGCAATAAACTTACATAACATTCAGAGCGTTTTACATCCAGTAATTCACAAAAAAAGCCAAAATGCCAGTTAAAAGTTACTTTTAAGATCTAAAAATATTTCAAAACAAATCTGCATTTCTAATGTCTTTTTAATTACGGATCAGCATGCACTTTACACAGTAGCTGTGTTCAGTTCTGCTTTATCGAATAACAAGTATATTTAGATTGGTTAGGTTTGGTGCTGACTGAGCAAAACGAAGCCGTTCACTTTTTATTCATTTATGAATCTTCACACACTGAGAGGCATCTGAGCCAAAATTATCATCCACAGTGTGAGACACTTTGTCAAAAGCAATCCTTGTGCTATTGCTGGAGAAAGTACAGAAAAAAAATAGCCCCTTCAGGAATGAAAATAAGACAAGCATCCCTGACAGCACAAAGGTTCTCCAGGTGCTTTCTCACAGCAATAGGAATAGGATATTTCCTAAGCTCAGTAATGTATAGAAAAAACACCAGCGTCTGTTTCTACAGCTTGTTGCTGGAGATGGAAAAGGAGCTGTGACTGTTTTTCAAGTTATTAATGAACTGAGTAGATAGTCATACATGTCAGACATGTCATGCAAGTGGTAGACCTCACAGTCTTTCCCTGTCGCATGCATCCACAAACACAATATTCCTGCATCTCCAATTATTCAGAGCGGCATGTCATAGATTCGAATCATGCTGATTTTCTACATTCTTTCATATTACAGCTTCTTTCATCCAGACAGCATGATTGCCAATTACCCGTCATCTTCCCCCAGAGCAGTATCCTCTGTCGTCTAACTCCACACATACACTTACACACACATGGATGGAACCTGCAGCAAGTTTAAGTCTGAAGGGTAATAACTACAAAGAATGATTACAAACAAAACAAATGAAAAGCTGAGTACAAACCAGTAGTGAGATTTCATTACACTGAATTAGACAGCTCAGACAAGTCAAGGTGAAAGAAAATCATTTCAAATTATTTTTCTGTTGAATATGATCAAGTGTTTGTCAGAGAATTCATGCCCAGGAGCACAAAACCCATAACTTTATTACTTTGAAGTACAACAAAGTTTCTAGCGAAATACAACTTTTATAAGAAATAAAGTCTTTCTTCATGCTATTGTATGCTATTATACACACACACACACACACATATATATGTGTGTGTGTGTGTGTGTGTGTGTGTGTGTGTGTAGCATTTCTGGCAAAACTCCAAACAAAGACAAGTGTTCCTCGAATCATGATTTAGTGACTGTGGAATACAGGAAAAAACTGCCCGCCAATCCATCTATGTATATTTATATCTATAGATATAAACTGAACAAAAATATAAACACAACACTTTTGTTTTTGATCCCATTTTTCATGAGCTGAACTCAAAGATCTAAGACTTTTTCTATTTACACAAAAGACCTTTTTCTCATAAATATTGTTCACAAATTTGTCTTAATCTGTGTTAGTCAGCACTTCTCCTTTGCTGAGATAATCTATCCATTTTACAGGTATGGTATATCAAGATGCTGATTAGACAGAAAGATTATTGCACAGGTGTGCCTCAGGCTGGCCACAATAACAGGCCACTCTAAAATGTGTAGTTTTATCATGCAGCACAATGCCACAAATGTCGCAAGTCTCCAAAGGCATTTCAGAGAATTTGGCAGTACATCCAAGCAACCTTACTACTATAGACCACGTGTAACCACACCATCCCAGGACCTCCACAGCTAGCATCTTCACCTCCAAGTTCCTCTGAGACCAATCAAATTTAGACAAATATGTGAACAATATTTAAAAGAAAAATGGGAGCAAAAACATGTGTTGCGTTTTTTTTTGTTTGTTTTTTTTTCGGAATAGACAGATATAAATAATATAGACAGTTATTGATCATAGGCAGGGACATGTTGGAGCCAGACCCCAGTGGGTGTGAGCCAGAAATTTACCCAAGATGGGAGATGAGCACATCAAAGAACATTAAACATGCATAGAAAACAATCACCTTTTACCAGATTTGATCTTCAGGACTCCTGTAGTATCAAACTGATTATTTTTTTTGCCCGACTGTTGTTGTAGCCCATCTGCTTTAGGAATCAATATTCAAGGTTCAAGATTTTCATCTGTGACATACATTTGTATATGGTATAAAGGTGCAGCAAAATAAGAAGCATTTTCTCCTGACCTGCAGCCATGCCAACAGCCATGTCACAATAAACGTCACAGAGATAATAATGTTTTTTACCTAATTTTGATGTCTGATATGAACATTAATTAAACTCTCATTAATCCTGTGTCTTCAGGACATTATGAATTGTGCTGCCACATTATTGTCTAAATAGATAATTGCATGAATGTGCACATGGACAGTGAGTGTAGCTTTGTAAATAAAATTTTAAATAGATTTAATTAATTTGACCTATTTGAGTTATATGTGTAATAAAAAGTAATTTCTAGTCAATTTTAACCATCACTATAAACAAGCATATTTCTCAATCCCCTTTAGTTATTCGTAATATTTTTGTCCTGTTTAAATCACATTTTGCATGAATCAGGGCTTCTCTTATCGAAATTAGATGTACTTTGTATACTTCGTATCAGATGTACAGTATGTATATTGTGGTGTCATAAATATATAAATAAGGGACTAGTGGGTGGGAATGTGCATTCGCACACCTGAAGCTGATTCGCCATTAGAGTTCAAATCATGTCATGTTATAGTTTCATGAATGAGACATATTTGTTCATACATCCTTCCCTGAGCTTAAATCTGAACTTGTTTCTGTGCAACATTAATCAATAAGGGTCATTACTGTGCTGGTTTGTCTACTAATAGTTGTGCAGCTAATGGAAATGAATATTTTTTGTCCTACAAGCTTAAATAGGTGGACTTTATAGTACTTGATATTGAATCCAATCTGGGAATGTTTTTAAGTATCAGAGTTTATATTATGTTACTTTTATTTTTATGTACCTATTACATATTATGTACCTAAGGTTGTTATTTTACTTAGCGACAAACTAGGTAACTTCAAAACCAGAAGCAGAACCAGTATCTAATTAGGGTCAGGCGACAGGCACAGGACAAGGATAGGCAAGCTCAAAAAGTCAGAACATGTTAAAAACCAAAATAGCAATCGTGAATAGCTAATAAGCATGAACATTTGAGAGCCTGTGGTGAGTGAGAGCGGTTATCTGGAGCAGTCATGCTTGAAGTATTCTGGGACTTGGAGTTCAATGCAGATTTCGAGTTCCCATGACAATTTGGCCTCAGGAACATCCCTGTTTAGTGTCCAGTAATAGCCTGCCAATATAGAGGATCTCCACTTTCCTTGGTACCACGTTTCCATGTCCATGTGGGATAGAGACTATGGGGAATAGAGACATTCTGGAAACACATTTGTATACGGCGTCATATAATCCTTAATGTTACTGGTAAATGATCATACTGTAGATCTGAAAAGTTAACATATATGCATACATTAATAAGTCATTTCTCTCAGGACATAAACATAATTAAACACAAGAGTACACGCAGCAACTGCATGGAAATGTATTAGTGCTGGCAATAGTAATGTATCTGGGGAAATATTTGCTGGAATTGATTTCTGTTAGACAGAAACGGAGATAAAGTGTGATGTATTGCATGTCGTCGCAGGAAGTCAAATATTGGTTTGGGCCTCATATTAATTTTCCTGCGTTGTCCAGAACTATCCAGGGGGAAATATTTTCCTGCTTGGGAGCAAACAGCATGGTGGCAAATTTACAGCCTGTTGGCTCGACTGTCACCCAGGAGGATCAGAGCTCTGCTTCATGTGAGAACACCAAAAAGAGGGACAGATGTGTCGGCAAACCTGTGAAACACGCACCTGCTCTAACCGCAGCTATTGTCACATCTTTGCATAGAAGAGAAGACATAGGCAGACAGATACAAGCAGATAAAATGAGAATGAGGGAGAGAGAAAGAGAGAGAGAGAGGAATACAGTACATATCTAACAGTATAAATTAATAGAAAACAGAAACATACATGCCAAAAAGAAACCCAGATATAGATTTTGATCCCCAATTAGCAAGCACAGTTGACAGCATCAAGGAGAAACTCCATGAGATGGCATAAGGAAGAAACTCAAAGAGGAACCAGACTCAATCCAACCTCTTCTAGGTGACACCAGATATAAAACACTACTCACTACTAAGGATGCAAATCTCTCAGTGAATCAATTTTCAATTCAAGAACAATTTTGCTATTCAAATGGTCTATAAATTGTGTTTAAATTATGTGATTGACAAGATGAAAAGACAATGTAAACAAATAGAACATTTAGTTAAAACAATACTTTTAGGTTCCTTACTGTATCAAATATTTTTATACTAAAAATATGATTGTGTTTAAAATTCTGTAACTTAAATGACCAGTATTAGGTTAGCTTAGCTGCCTGGCTTTTTCTTAAATATAAAAACTATCAATAAACAAATAATTCAGTATATTTTAATACAAAAGTAGACATAGACTTAATTCTACCACAGTGCATTAACTTTTAACTGAAAATAAAATACAGACTTTAAAATCATAGTGTGCTAGTCGCTAGCAAGGGAGCTGTGCTAACTAGTGTGGTGAGTTAATAATTGCTGAAACAGATAAGAGTGAACGGTCAGGGCTTGGGAGAGGTCAGGAGGTCAAGGC
>JAOVVF010000031.1:10480586-10495100 GCA_028565595.1 Duopalatinus emarginatus | reverse complement strand
CAACATACATACACACATGCACATATATGCACATACACACACACACACACACACACCATTATCAAGACACACACATACGTATACATATATGTGCACATACATACATATGCACACATGCACATATATACACATACACACACCATCATCAAAACACACACGCATTCACATACACCATACACACATACACCATCATCAACACACACACACACACATTTATTTATGACCAGTTACTCTTTATTATAGGTGACAGGATTTTATTCAGACTCATTTTGGAGTGTGATTTGACAGTAACTCTAGTCACAGTGACACTAGTAGAAACCCAACTTCCAGAAAAGTTGGGACACTTTGTTCATTCATGTGAAATGTTCTTTAAGATGGGATAAGATGAGATGAGATGAGATAATTTATTAGTCCCACAACAGGGAGATTGTCAGTGTTACAGCAGCAGAGATACAGCAAGATACTCTGTAGTACAAAGTAAACAAAAGGGTAACAAAATAATAATTAAAATATAAAAAATAGTTGTAAATAATAAGAAAGTTAAGACAATGGCTGTGGTCAGATACCTCTATTCCTCTGCGGTACGTGGGCTGGATAAAGTATTAAATGTGGGCCAGATCTGGGCCATGACTCATTTGCTGTCTGGGATGGAATAAAAATGAGGCCTAGTACACGAAAGTTTTAGAACGTTTATAGGACAAAAGGTCACAGAGCTTCTGAGGATGAAGGAGGAGGTGGAACCAGTAAATATTTAACATGGGGAACAGTCACCCTCTTGGTTACTACACATATTATAGCCTTTAGTGTGTCAAAAAAAAAAGAACATTATTCACTAAGCCAGAGATGATCAATGATCACAACATGTCCAATAAAGTCTTGAGGTTCTCAAGAAAAGAGGGCAGGTAATGGGTCATGTGTCTATATATGTATGTGTGTATATGTATATATATATATATATGTGTGTGTGTGTGTGTGTGTGTGTGTGTGTGTACATGTATGTAATTTCCGATGTCAGTCAGACCACGCTGCTGCACTATATATAACGCACATATACACACACACACATTGCTGTGCAAAAGTCTTAGGCACCCGAGCTTTACTAATACTAATTTTAATATGTGAAAGAATTTAACATTGTTTTGTTAAATATTACATCTGCCTCTTTGGGATTCCCTAAAAAAATCAGATGCAAGACAGTCAAAGGCTCCAAAAGAGCTGTGGTACATTCCCCAAGACGTCCAGGAAAAAAAAAAAATTACTTTCTTTAAAAAACTGCACAACTTTTACCATGGCTAATGATGCATTTAAAATCCAGAGCATCATCCCACCTAATATTGACTATGTAGATTTTCTTTTATGTAGCAAACATATAATTCCATTACATTTGATAGAATCATCGCATTATAGCATTTCTTTACAACTTGTCCACAGAACTGTCACATAGTGACAAATGTACAAACATCCAGGAGATAATGTAATTGCTGCCATGTACAAGACATCATATCCACATCAACGCTTAAAGAATCAGCTGTAATTCTGCTGTGAAAGCATGTGAGGTGTCTGAAACCCACGTGTTGAAATTACACGCACGAACCGTCAACAACAGAGGCCAGAGACTGTACTCGGGTTCTCAGTGGTAAATAGAGGGAAGAAAAAAAAACAAATGAGGGTGATCCTCAAACATGTGCTGACCTACTTAAACCACTACTGTTTCTGTTTCACTCTGCAGCTTCCAGACAGGACATGTTTAAAACACCTTCACATTACCATCACATGTCACCTGGTATGATCCACATAGTCATGTATGAGAAAGATCATGTGAAATGGAGGTGATTATCTAAATGGGATCTGCTGTTATTTTCATGTTTAGTAATCAGTCATGAATCAGCAGAACGCACGTCACGTACACATGTGTGGGATGAATACATTTAGTTCTAAGTGTTAGAGCGTCAAATTAACTGAAATAAGGAACATAAGATTCGATCTTGACAATAATTTAACGTTAAAAAGGAAAACGGTTTGTACTACATGAGTAACAGCAACAACAACTCAGTGGATATGAAAAATGACTGGATGTATTCGGGGACTGCACTGGAAAAAGTCCCGTAACTTTGGGGAACCTTTAAAGGTGCTATACAGAAAAAATGACTAAAAAAGTTTCCAATTAGAACATCAGCAGAACGTAAAAACCGGAAACTATCTAGAAAACATACTTATGTTTTAATGTTTTGTTTAAGCCTTGTTTACTTGTTTGTTTATTTGTTTGCTTATAGTATATGTTTATTTTTTGTTTAGGCATGTAGATATTTAGTTATGTTGTTGTTTGATTTGTTTCTTTTTGATTTTCTGTCAGTTTGTTTATCTGTGTTTTTTATTGTTGTCTAGATATTTAGTTATTTTGTCTGTTTTTTGTTTGTTTGTTTTTTGTTGGCAGTTTGCATATTTGTTCATTTATTTATTTTATTTGGTTAGTTATTTTGTCTGTTTGATTTGTTTCTTTTTATTTATTTTTTTGTTTATCTGTTTGTTTATCTGTTTTACTTTCTTTGTTTGCTTTTTTGTTTGTGTGTTTGTTTGTTGATTGATTGTATGTTTATTTTATAGTAATTGTTTTTTTTTCTTTTCTTTTGTTTCACAAAAACAGAAACAACAAAAATCTTGTGTGCACTAAGTGTAAAGAAGACCCAAACCAGCAAAGCAACCACAGCTTACTGACTCTTGACCAGGTATGTACTAGATCATTTGCATTCATTGATTCATTGATTCACTGATTCATTGATTCACTGATTCACTGATTCATTGATTTATTGATCTTCAGTAATTGCTATACTGTAATTATTGATTTGCTGGCAAATGTTTTCTGGTCTTTATTTATTTATTTATTTCTAGAGCAAAATTAGTTCATTCTACTTCCCGTACTGATGTGTGATTAAATTTGGTGGCAGTCAAATAAAATTAAAAGACAAAACGATCAACAGTGTATCACGTATTTACATTCTTTAGTCGTTTGGTTGTGTAAAACTACATAAAAGTCATTCTGTGGTGTTTTATTACACATCATTTACTTCACGCACCGGTAGGCAGAGACCACCACAAGCCCACCGCTGACATATTGTTTGCCTCATTCTCAACACAGCAGTGACTCTAACATGATAGCGGCATATTACTCTGTTCTGGTTTGAGAGCATCGCGGGGATTTTAAAAACATGTTAGTGTCACTGCTGAGTTGAGAAACATTAAACCCATACTGAGTTCTTCTGTGTCTGAAATCACTCATTCACTACTCCCTGCTCACTATTTAGGGACATTTATGTAGAATATTTTACATCGAAGCTTGTCGGGAAAATGAGTAAACACTTTCTGAAACTGCGTGGCTCATTTTCTTTGCGCTGGTAATTACGTCACTGCTGTCACACAATTAAAACCTAGCAGATCGACATCAACTAGTGGAGCGTCTATAATAAATACCAGCAAGTATTTCTTTCCAAATGAACACATATAAAGAATGTTATTGTGGCATTTTGGGTTACGTTGTTCTGCCCTGCTCTGATTATACATTAGATAGTTGTACAAATGCCATCCAAAATATTTACCACCAGTCTAATACCTGGTAGGTCCCTCACAGGACATGGACTCCACAAGCTTGTGGAAATATCCTGAAGGCAATGAACATCATACATCCTGCAGAACGATCCCCAATTTTGGTGTATTCTGAGGCGTAGGATTTCTATGCTCCCCAGCGCATTGCATGGCATCCCAGATGTGTTCGATAACGTTGACATCTGGTGATTTAGGTGTGAATGGCAAAACCCCAAACTCAGATAAGTCTTCCTCTAACCATAATTTGGTGTCTCTAGGCATGTGTGGTGGTGCAAAACCAAATCAGAATGAATGCAGGAGATTAATGTATAAAACTCGCCCATAGTGTTCATCTGTCAGAGACGTTTGTAGACGTACCAGCAAAACAAACCACCAATCTGTACCAGTTTCTTCTGGCACATCAGTGTAAAGTGTGTTGGTTAGTGACTGGGGCTGTGTCTTAATTCAGGGGCTTTATCATATGAAGTTGTGCTCTTTGGAGGCTTCGTAAAACCGTTAAGACAGACCTGAAATGAGATTTACTATTTTATGCGTCACCAGTATTCAAAGCCTCTGGATATGTCGGCTGGCAAAGGGCCACCTGTTGAAAAGAAGGATACAGTTCTTGGTCGCATATGAAGGAGTCTTTGAGTTTACTGTATAGGGTGTAATAATCTTCACTATAAATTTGGACAACCCAGTGTATGAAAGTGAACTATTTGCCTACTGTAAATACTCCGGATTTAACCCATCCGTGCAGTGAAACACACATACACATCAGTGAACACATTTGCCTGGAGCAGGGGGGCAGCCCCGAACCATGGCACCCAGGGAGCAGTTTTGGGGAGTTTGTTGCCCTGCTCAAGGGCACCTCAGTCATGTCACACCCTGTGCTGGGCTCGAACCCAAGACCCTCCGGTCACGAGACCGGTTCCCTAACCACTAGGCCATGGCTGCCCCAGTAGTGGATACATAGTGATAGTCTTGGTGTAGATGTGACAGAGCTAATCCACTAGTCAGATAATATCCGGTGTAGAGGGGTGCTGACAGATGTACATAGTGACAGATGTGCAGAGTAGCAGTCGGTAAGCGTGCATTTACAGTATGCGGTCAGTCATTCTTCACAGACTTGTCACTGACGGTAAAGTAAAGATGAGTATTTTACTGACCTTTAGAATTTTACTGGTTTTAAGTGGAGGTGGTATCAGTATGCGGTACGACCCCGTAACCACAGCCATGCATATTTTTCACATGCTCACACACCACGCACAAACACATACAATGAACAGAGGAGGAAATTTTGGGTGTACACAAGGTGGATTCTAGTACAGTCTCATTTACATGCACCACGTTAATCAGACGCTCTATCCAAAGACCTGGTGCTTTATTAAAACAGTCCCTCATGCTAGTGAAAAAATCAGCATGCCGTAAAAACATCGTAAGGCTATTTTTACACTGATGCCATACAGCTGTATCCTTCCATTAGACCCAATGACAATGGATCTTTTATGTCCCTCAAGTACTGTCTTGAGGACATTAAGAAGTGAGTGGCTGTTAATTTTTCTTCACCTAAATGAAAATAAAACAGAGATTATTATCTTTGGTACTTCCCAGCTCATTAATGATGTTTGTCATCATGGACAGGAAGACAGGGGAAAAGAACACAGAATGCAGGGAGGAAATAAAAAAATGACCCTGGGATTGTGTTCCGATTGGAATACAACTTGAAAACCCTGCAGCAACAAGCACATAAATACACCTGTAAAAGTGCTTGTTGTTGTTTGTTCAGAATCTGTTGGCCGTTCGTAGGGCTCGTCTAAAACTCCTAGACGATTGTGCATTTTCAGTGTATACCCCAAGACTTTGGAATAGTCTACCGTCCAGTATACACCAAATCGACCTCTACATCAGTTTTTAAATCAGGTCTAAAAATTCATACAATCTTGCTTTTGAACAGTGAGAGACAGTGTTTATAAAGTCATTTGATTTATCCGTTATCTGTTTCTTATCTGTTTCATTTCTTGTTACTTATTTTAAGATATGTTATTTATTTGATTTCTTTTGCCCGTGTTTTGGTTGTATGTATTCATGTGTAGTCATCAGCCATTCGTATTGTGGCTGCGGAAAGTGTGCTTTATAAATAAAGTTTTCTTACTTACTTACTAAAACCTTACACACTCACCATTACCACCATTAACCAGGTGAGCTTGGTTCATTCAGATTATCAATCACATTAATCAGTGCTTAGTTCAGTCTGCACCATATAACCCCTCGAATCACACATTTTCTACAAGGTCACTGTAAATATTTTATTACACACTTGTAATTTAGGACTGCTGTATTATTTTTGGCATGTTTTTTTTTCAATGTGGCTTGCTTGACCCATAGTAACCTATCATTTCATAATAGTAGCGTATAAAATACATCTACATTATTATTATCAGGGAAGATTATGTGTTTCTTGATTTCTAAATCATAGGATCGTGACCTCTTTTTCATTTTCTGGCTTCTTCCTTTCTTCTTTCTTGAAGTCAGGTGTCAAATATCAAGTAGGTTAGGATGCTTTCCAGTCAAAGAAAACCGCCTGTATTAGAGACAGACACTGGCACTCAACCCTGTTATGATGTACAGAAAAAAAAATGAATGTGTGTCAGAGAGGTGTTTCAAGAAAAGGAGTTGTAATTTCCCTTCTTTTGTGTGACTGCAGTTCTTCAACGATGCAGCGATCAATAAGGAGATTCTAGCGCTGAGAGTGCACTGCACCAACCACGGCTGTATGTGGAAGAGCACGCTCAAAGACTTTGAGGTACTTTCCTGTATGCATGCATAAGAAACCACAGGGTGACTTAAAACCGGGGTGAATACGTTTGAAAAAGGCGGAGAGATGGTGTAAGATATCATCATCAGCACTCTGTTACGATAAAACGCAATGCTACTGACATTTGTACATACATGCTTTACAGAAATAGAAAAAATGGAAAAAAATAAATTGATGATTTATTATATCTAGGTTTGGCATGTAATTCATTTTGACTATACCACAGCATTGGTAAATTTTGAAACCAGACTGATCAATGATTCTAGCTGGGTTCCAATTCAGAGGCTGCATTCTTCAAAGGATTTGATCTTCGAAGGTGTCTCCTTTAAAGGCTGACCCGAAATGGGATTTCCCGTCCGCGCCGCTGACACCCAGTGAGCCTCAGAAAATATGTCGGCTGGTGAAGGATTCACATGTTGGAGAAGGAGCACCGTATATGAAGAAGCATTTGAAATGGGACAGCCTTGTCACACTGCTGTGACAGTCTTCAAATGCAGCCTCCTGAGGATGCAGCTCCTGAATTGGGACCCAGGTTATCTGTACACTACTTTTTTGTCAATGCATTGTGGGATATGTTAAGTCTACACACAGACAGAGTCTCTGTGTTGTCAAGGCGTTTACGGTATAATCCACATGTTAATATTGAACGTGTATGGAATGAGTCTCCAGTTTCAGTGCTTTGTAGCAGTTTATCTCAGGACAGAAAATGGCAACTTGCTGTTTTATTAACTTTCAGGCAGGCCGGTAAAGAAGAAATGACTTGTGGTCATAATTTTACAATATTACATGTAACTTTAAAGATCTGCTTGTCACATTTACATTGTTAGGTTGTTAGGAAGTTGGGGACATAGTAGGAGGTCAGCCACAATACAGCTCCCATGAGCAGAGAGGGTTAAAGGCCTTGCTCAAGCGCCCACTAGTGGCAGCTTGGAAGTGCTAGGGCTTGTATCCTCTGCTCTGATCTATCAATGCATTGTGACTTCACAATACATTTTAATAGGTTTTGATGGTATGATGTAGCATCAAGAGGTTCTTCTGGGCTTGGACCTTATAGGCTAGATTACACCCCTGAGGCACATCAGTAAGCCTCAGTTGCCCATGTTGCTGGTTCATTGGATGTCCTTTCTTTGGACCACTTTTAGTAGGTACGCTTTTAGTAGGTACAATCCTAATGATGTGGTACAGTGGTAACATCATTGGCTTCCATGTGAGAGACCTGGATTTGATTCCTGGTCTGGGCAGCCAATCTGTGCTACACCAATAAGGGTCCTTGGGCAAGACTCCTAACACAATGTTGGCCTTTCTGTAATACCACTCTGGATAAGAGCGTCTGCCAAATTCCATAAATGTAAATGTAAATGTACCAGGAACACCCTAAAAGACCTGCTGTTCTGGAGATGCTCCGAACCAGTTGTCTAACCGTCACAGTTTAGCCTTTCTTAAAATCACTCAGATCCTTACACTTGCCCATTTTTCCTGCTTTCAACACATCAACTTTGAGAAATGAGTGTTCACTTGCTCCCTAATGTATCCCACTATACATTCCCTAATCTATATTATTCACTTTACCTGTCAGTGGCTTTGTGTTGTTAATGTTATGGCTGATTGGTGTATATAGGTCTGTCATATCATACTTCGGGATGTGCTGTTTTATAAGAAATAATTAACTTCATGAACTTCATGTTCCGCCAAATCACACCGCCCTGTCGTTGATTGTTTTCCTATACCAGCACAACCCCACGTGTTTTATTCCCTACATAAATAACAGGCCTGATTTTTACCTTACAAGATGTCAAATGTTTGGTCTTTTAATAATCTTGCAGCTTGTTAGTGTATAAATTGTGCTTTCAGTGAGGCTACGGTGCCAAATAAATCCCCTTAATGGAGCTGGAGGTGGCTGTGATGTTAGCAGTTAGCTCTTTAATCTAATCTTAGCACTGGACATAAGGCATATTGGCAGATGACAGGTGTAATCAAATCATTACAGGCTTGCCAGATCTTCCTGGTTGCCAGATCAACTCAAATGGACTAATAAACAAAACGTACGACTGCGTTAAAAGGAAGTGACAAACACACACGCGGGAGAGAAATTGACATTTATATTATATTTAGACGTGTGAAAGAGCCTGCACACATTATATAACATTTCATGGCTGGAATGACACAATGCAGACATTCTGCAGAAGCTGCTTGACATTCATTGAGCTTAAATGTTGCCCTTGCCCCATGCTAGAAAACCCCAGCTGGTTATCTACATAGAAAAGCTGCGAAATTCCCTTCAGAGAGACCGCATGAGCCTTGTTTGTGTCGCCTGGCTAATATTCCGTCGCCGCTGTGAATGAAAAGAGGGTTCGACTACATTGTCAACAAACAATAGCTGTTAAAAATGTTGGATCTGGCACTCATAATTCAACTCTTCAATTTCACAAGCAGGATTTTGTGTTTCTCAGAATAATTCCTTATTGTCCTGGGGGGTGTTTTTTTTTTTTTTTAACAGGGCTTTTTCTTGACAGATTCTGGGCAAATCTTAGCCTCAAACCTGACGGTTCATTTCCTTCCTGTTAAAAGGCCTGATTTAATGTTTTGTGTCATTTCAAATCCTCATCTGGGAATTCTCGGAAAAAAACTGGGAATTTTAACAAAATATTTTTCAGCCTAAATAAATGTAATGAAAGTCTAAGCAGCCTGTTCCATAGAGGTAGCTGTGCATGACACGTGTGAAGTGCGCCTGAACAAAGCACCTAGCCACCGACTGCTCCCCATGTGCCGAGGGCAAGTCGGGGCTGCCCCTCTGGACAAATGTGCTCACTGTCGCCTAGTGTGTGTGTTCACTGCCCCCTAGTGTGTGTGTTCACTAGTGTGCGTTTCACTTCACGGATGGATTAAATGCGAAGATCACACTCTTCTGTGCAAACACAGTAGGTGACTTTCACTTTCAGTTTCACTTTCAGGTGAAACTGCTGCTGTTGTTTTAAGTTGCACAACCACTGAAACTGCTGGTTTTATAACCAGATTTTCAGATATTCCACAAACTATCATCACATGACCCATCACGTGATTAATTCAACCACTTTTCACTTACAGCGTTACAGTAAAGTCGTATAATCTGTATAATGATTATAATGTCATGGATTTTTATTATTCACTTTTATAGTATTTAACATGAAAGTGGTGGGTAGCGCTGTCGCTTCACAGTAAGTAGGCCCTGGGTTCGAGTCACCAAGGATCGCCAGGATCCTTTCTGAATATTCTCCCAGTGTCTCTATGGGTTTCCTTTGGGAGCTCTGGTTTACTCCCACAGTCCAAAGAAGTGCCAGTGAATTGGAGATACTAGATTTGCCCCTAGGTGTGAAAGTGTGTGGCTGTAATGGACTAGTGACCTATCTAGGGTCACTAGTTTCCCTGCCTTTTTCCCACTGAGTGGTGGCACCCCCACAGCCAAGTAATAGGATAAGCGGCTCTGATAATGAATGGATGCATGAATTTAACACGATGGACATTTTAATCAGTCTCGCAAAACCCTCCTGCAATTTCTTCTTGATCCTCTCAGGGGAATACAAACTCTGGCCCAGGGTCAGGAGTTTTTTTTTCCCCACTACTTTTTTTTCCATTGTGCATTTTGAACGTTTCTGTCTTTATGCACAAAATAGCCAGAGGGAATTATTGCGGTGAGGCTGTTACTGCGATTTACTGAGGTTGAGAGTAATGACTGACCCCGTGTTTGCACGGTCGGAAATATTCATTACTCAGACAAAGCTACGGAGAGTGCACGCTCCAAACGAAACATTAATTCAACGTCTAAAGAAATCGTTGCCACATTATGGTGTTTTGATATACTGATTCAGATAAAAAAAACAGCGTACAAGTCCCTGCATTGCCAAAGCTGCTGGCCACCTTTCAATTTCTGGCCTTGAGGTTTTTTTTCCATTGTACTGTAGACTCACGCTCCGCTGTCTCTATTGTGCTGTCTGTAGCTTTCACTTTTGCACTGAGATCAGAACCGTGTTAAATTCCCAAATGACTAGAGTAAGAAAAACACTTTATTTCTCAGTTAGTTTCACAGCTTCGTGGCATTTACTGAATATCTCATAGTAGTTTCTGGTTAATATCCTTTAAACTCGGTTAAACTGACTTTGTCATTATGTCATGTGGTACGTTCCAAGGTTATCATGTGGTACCTGTTCAGGGTTATCATATCATATGGATGTCATGTGGGCTGGACTCCAGTAACCCCTGCAACTAAGTAGCAGGATAAGCAGTTTAAAGAATGAATTAATTAATTAACAAAGTAATAAATCATGCGGTACATCCTGGAATGAAACCTGGTGGGATTGTTATAGGAAAATAATTAATGGCAGGATTGTGTAATACTAGTAGATAAGAGTAACAGATACTAGTTCTCATTCAGTTTCACTCCCAGTCACCCAGATGAGGACGGGGTCAAAGTTGCTCAGAGCCTTACGCTTGCCCATTTTTCCTGCGTCCAACATATCAACTTCGCCTAATATTTCCCACCCCTTGACAGCTGCCATTGCAAGGAGTTAATTACTTCACCTGTCAGTGGTTTTTAATGTTACGCCTGAACGGCGTGTACATATTTGCTGACTTATCCAGACTTTATTGCCCGCCTGGTATACAGATAGAATAGATAGATATAAATCCTAATAACAACTGTGAAAGCAGAACATGAATTTGTATTAGCGTGTTTCTTTCCTGGCTGATAGCCACACACAAAAGATATGGTTTTATATCTCACCATACCATGTGTAAATTAGAAAGGTGTGCCTGTCTTCCTTTTTTATGTACATTCTTAATAGATGGATCTGGCAACCATAGCTGCACATAAAGGCCGTAAAAGCACCCTTAATTAGCTCTTCCCATAACGCATCCCTTCAGGCCGAAATGAGAAATGAGATGTTCACTTTTACATTTGGAACCAACCTGGAAATGAGATCTGCAAAGTTTCTGATCCGATGTAATTGGCCATTCAGGGCCGTAGAGACACACTAACCTTTTAGCTGGGTTTTTTTTTTATGGTCTGCTGGCCTACATTACTACTACAGGACACCACTGGAATGTGGTTTGGATGTAAGAGCAGAATTTTGTGGTCACCTCATTGCACAATCATAACCGCTAGCACTTCTCCAAAGCGGCAAAACTTTTTATACCTCAATAAATCTGCCAGTCAGAGAGCAAAGGCGGGTAGTGTTCGTTTTTCCTTGCGGCCTTCTCATGTTGCTTCTGAAGCCTGTCTCTGTATAAGTGGATGAGCTTCGCATACTTCAGTCATCTCTCACCATCTGTTAGATCCTTTGTCTCGCTGTGTTTTTTTTTTTGCTTGACCTTGTGCATGTCTGACTGAAAAGGTTCTTTTTGTGCTAAAAGGGTTTAAAGCTCTTTTAACATTAAAAACTACAGCTTGACTTGAACGTTCTGCTCATTTTTTTGGAGACATGGCAACTATTTCTTCAGGCACATGACTAAAAGTACAGCTCACTTAGAAATGCCACGTAGATTATAGACAAATATAAAAACTATAATCAAGTAGAAAAATGGAAGCAGACTTGACATGTTGCCAGATGTTTAAATATATCTTTATTTCTGAACTGTCCTGATTGTAATTTATGAACCTCTTCTAGGAGCATCAGAGTCAGTGTGAGTACGCCTTAATCCCCTGCAATGTTGGCTGTGGCTTGATGGTTTTGAGGAAGACCTTGGCCACTCACCTGGAGAAAGGATGCCCCAATAATAAGAGCACGTGTCCTACATGCTCCTGTCCTCTCACCCCTTCAGAGCTCCAGGTAAGGACATATTACCCATGTGCAGGACGTTGCATAACCATTTACTGGTCCTTGACCTGTTTCACAATTTATAGTGCAACAGCCCTATTACCTTGGTACTGTAAAACCCCCAAATGAGATGTGGTGCTACCAGTTGCCTTTAGAATCCATGTAATATTAGTTATTAGAATATTATAGATATAAATGAATGGGTAAATAAATGGAAGCGTGAACATGTTGTAGTCCATATAAAATGAGAACCTCATTAATTCCACCCCCACTCACCCACTCGTCCCACCACTGGGTGGTTGGTGGTACTGGAGTTTAACCCAGTGCTCAGTGGGCAAAAAGGCAGGGAAACTTCCTGTGCAGGTCACCAGTCCATCACAGAACAGACACACAGACACACAGTCATACTTCGGGGCAATTTCCAATCAGGGAATCTCCAATTATCCTAACTGCATTTTCACACAGTCACAGAAAGAAACACGCAAAAGCCTGCACAGAAAGGACAATGGGAATCGAACCCATGTGCTCTGTGTTGTAAGGCAACAGCACTTCCCACTGCACCACCATGCTTCCCCAACTAGGACCTAGTGTCTTAAAATCATTGTAGCACAAATGCCATCTCTATGATCACGGCTTTAATCTAGATGTTTGTATGTGTCAGCCAGTCAGTCATTCAGTCATTATCTTATCTGCTGAGTTCGTCAGGGTCGCGGTTTGTCCGACCTGGAGTCAGTGGGCGCAAAGCAGCAATACCTCCTGGACAAGGCTGCAATCCATCGCAGGGTACCACATACAAACACACACCGATTTACTCACACACTCACTTCTAGGGGCAATTTAGCATCCCCTGTTAGGGTACCTTTCATGGTGTCTTCTGGTACCAGCAGACTGTACCATGGAGATTCTGTGGGATCGAATCAGACGAATTAGCTTTCGCCATGTGCATCAATGAG
Source organism: Duopalatinus emarginatus (assembly GCA_028565595.1). Lineage (NCBI taxonomy): Eukaryota > Metazoa > Chordata > Actinopteri > Siluriformes > Pimelodidae > Duopalatinus > Duopalatinus emarginatus. The sequence continues at coordinate 10,481,961 of JAOVVF010000031.1, read as the reverse complement.
GGCGTGCAATGATCCTATCACTGGTTCTCCCTGGACCATTTAGGTATTCCTTTATGTATTAACCACTGCATGCTGGGAAAGCTCTATAAGTTTTGGAGACGCACTTACAACAATACTGTCTTATTCTAATTTCAAATGTCAACCTGCAGATCCGGTTTAAATCTGAATCTTAGTGGTATGATTATCATTTTGCACTTGTACATTCTACTGGAGCTGCAATTACTCCTATCATGGCTGCATTATATATACCAAATATAGTGCCTTGTAGAACCCTTGCATTGTCTTGTATGCTGTATATTACAGGAGAGCAAGAAGAGGCAGCATGCATTGTAGTTTTCTATGAATCCAGGTCAGGATGCAGGGGTCAAAGCACAGATGGTTAGCCTCGAATAATCCAAGGTCGAAATAAAGGCATAGGTCTTAAAAAAATGTGGACGTAATAAGAAAAGAAAGAGGCCTTGGGTGCAAGGAAAGCTAGACACAGAAACAAAGACAGAACTGCCATTGCTTATTATTGATATGTATGACATGTAGAAATCGTTTTGCCTTAAATGGACAAAGTGTTGAGCTTGTGCGGAGGATGTGGTTGAACTACACACATTTACTCAGTATCTCATTGGAATCTTTACATGTGCTTTCGTTTCTGTCTTCAGAAAGAGAAAGAGCAAATCGTATGGTAACATACTTAACCTGAGTAACATATACACATGACATATACATGCAAAACACATAGCAACACCGGCTATACACGTCATTGACTGCGTCCACCAGTGCATACTAAAAGCGACAGACATCTAAGAAAGCTTCGTAATGGGACAGAGTTTATTTAGCTGCCATTCGTTGGGACCCCTGGTATGTCTTCAAACGTCTCTGACTGGTGAACGCTATGTGTAACCCACTGACAAGTTACTCTCGCTCATGTCCTGGATTCTTCGGGTTGGTTTGGTCTTTTCCGATAGTAAAAAAACCTATCCGGAGATGCCAAATTATGGTTAGAGGAACACTTATCTGAGCTCCCACCGTTCTGTAGGAAGTATGGTGTTTATAATATAAAGAATATTTGGTTCCTGTAGGGGACCTACCAAGTATTAGACTGATGTACCAGTTTTTCTGGCACTCCAGTGTTTTTTTTTTTTTTATGTAATATTTAACTATATTACACCACATTAGCTGACATTATTAGCCCACAACAGTAGACAAGGCGGCTTGTTAGCCTCTCCATATAGATTTTTCCTGTGCTCAATTTGCTCAAGGTTACTGGATGTTAATATGCCAGCTTCCTCCTCTCTCTCTCTCTATCTCTCTCTCTCTCTGTCTCTCTCTCTCTCTCTCTCTGTCTCTCTCTCTCTCTCTCTCTCTCTCTCTCTCTCTCTCT
>JAOVVF010000031.1:10441874-10455024 GCA_028565595.1 Duopalatinus emarginatus | reverse complement strand
CTCCAAGAATTTAACTAAGCACTCTTGTAAGTCGCTCTGGATAAGGGCATCTGCCAAATGCTGTAAATGTAAATGTACTATCTTTTGGGGGAAGGGTGTGGGGAAAAGTTGGTTTACAGTATTTACCTTTTTATTACAAAAAAGAAATGGAGTCAAACATTACTTGTTTCTCTGTCTGAATTATAATACAGATTTTAAATCAAAGTGTAAAAAACATCTGTCCATGACACTTTTATACATATAAACCCATAACATTTATCCGTTATTATAAATATAATAACTGGTCTGAATAAGTGAGAGCTCAGTGTGATCCTGACCTTCACTCAGATCAGTGGGAATAAACCTGCACTGTCGTTTAATAAAGAGGAGCAGATTTAACATTTATTCAGTGTTTTTACCAGAAAAATGAACTGGTTTATTTAGTCAGACTTGAGGCAGTTATGAAAAGGGTTAACTATATTACCTGCTGTACTAGAGACACCAAGAGTGGGACCTGTTTGTCTTTCTGTCTTACACAACTCTACACACGGCACATGAACAGAAGAGAAAGGTATTTTTTTTTAAATGTATTAATACATGATGCTTCCAATTCTCTGTAACGATGGGGGGCAGTTCAGAGAAATACCCCTGTTCAGCACGAGCTCTTTCAAAATCGTCCATCATGAACATGAAGTTTAGAGCGGCGTGCAGAGACTAAGATGCACGACCATGTGCTGGACTAGCGTGCACGCATGGCGCCACAGCGATTGCGTCAGTTGCAACGCTAGTTGCAACAAGTCAAGTATAAACCTGGTTTTGTCCCAGTCCTAGTGTTCAATGTAGATATAAAGTAGAAGTTACCACCGTACCGCCCAACCCTAACTTATATTCACAATGTTTGTACATCTGATGCATGCAACATAGCACTTAAGAGTGAGTAATTGTGTGCGTGTGTGTGTGCGTGCGTGTGTGTGTGTGTGTGTGTGTGTGTAGGTTAGCTCTTCAAAACAGAGCTGCTTCGTCACATTTGAAGACAACTCCAAGTTCTGGGTGCTTTGGAAGGACATACAACACGGTAGGCAGCATCCACAGTTTCTTCCCCACCAACACTCTGCTGTAGCGCCGTAGTCGTGTCTCCTGTTTCCATGGAGCTGTAAGAGAGAGCGTGTAGATTTCTGTCACTTTAATGTAATTCGGGACACTCACGCTAATTAGCGTTTTTGTGAATTTCAGCATGTAAATGTAACCTGGATGATCTTAGAGTGCAGGTGAATTATTGTTGTTTGATTAGCAGGGTGTTTGTGCCCGTGTGTATGCGCACACTCTGTGATATACATGATGTGTCAATGTGTAATTATGCTGCACTGTTTTGTTTCGTTTTTTTCCTTTGTGCATGTGTGTGTGTGTGTGTGAAACTCAGCTGGCGTTCCGGGAGAGGAGCCCAAGTGCTCCGTGTGCTCCGAGATGACTATGGTGTCTGAGAATAAAATCCTTATCTGCGGAAAATGTGGAATTGGTGAGTCACATCTCGGCACCGAAAGTAGAGAGTACTTGTTTTTCTTCTCAGCCCACATTTACATGAGGTTAGTCTGCGGAACAGAATTTCATCTATGCAAATATCACCCGAGCAGATGCACCAGGGGGGTGAAAGCACGGGTGACATAACAGTACAGTGGAATAAGGCAATCAGAAAGTGAAGTTAAGTAACACTGAGAAAACTAAGCGACTCTGAATCGACGGATGTGTCGACTCGGTTGGTCCGTATATCGTTTGGTCATTGGGTTTTCATTTCAGAAACAGAAATTAAAACAAGAAAAACAAATACAAAATGTATCTAACGAATCATATCTCTTCTTTCTTCAAAAAACAGAAAATAAAATCAAATATAAATATCTAAATCTAAATGCAGGTTAAAATTTACCCAAATGGAAAGTAATACAAATTTATATCAAATATTATGTAAAGGAAGGAGGAAGTATACAAATCATGTACTTGAGTAAAAGTACAGATACCCAGGGTAAAATATAGTAAAAGTCCTCAGTTCACATTTTCTCTCAGGTAAAAGTACAAAAGTGTTTACCTTCAAATGTGCTTAAGTATCAGAAGTAAAAGAATCCTGATTTACTATGGCTCTAATGTCCTATTATCATTTTTGTAACAAGACTCTTTGGTTTGGGGCTTCCCCCCGCTCCGGGCAAGTGTGTTCACTGCCCCTAGTGATCACTGGTGTGTGTGTGTGTTTCACTGCACGGATGGGTTAAATGCAGAGGTCATATTCCTCTGTGTGCAAGCACAGTAGGCAAATAGTGCACGTTCACTTTCACTTTCACTACAGCACGTTCTTCTGTAAAGAACCAATTAATCATGCACAGGGTTCTGGGTTTAATTTAGTAATAAACCATTTTCTTTACTAAAGAACACGTGAAGAAGTTTAGAAGAGTATAGAACATATTATACATAATATTTTATATAAATATGGTTTACTTTCCATTTGAGTAGATTTTAACCTGCATTGATACAAATATTTAGAACAATTATTCACTAATGTTATTTTACACGCCTCCAGTTGCCTTGACAACGGCCTTGTGAGCGCAAACGTCCGGTTTCAGAAAAAAGAAAACGGAGCCTTTTCCTATTCTTATTTCATTGTAATTTTATTTTCTGTTCTGTGAAGAAAGAAAAGAGATGAGCGATGAGGTCGCTTTTAACTCCAATAACCATTTGTTTTTCATTATTAAATTTCTGTTTCTGAAATGAAAATCAAATGACCAAAAAAAAAATTACAAACCAATCTGTAAGCGAATCAAAAGTATCGTTTTCCCTTTTGATTCAAACAGACAAATGGATGTGAAAACAACACCTTAAGAGAAAAATCCCCATATTTAAAGCAGGTTCGGTGAAGTTGAACCGTACGTGAAAATAAAACCAATTTATAACAAATCTACTAAAGCTTAGTATCTGAAAAGCTGATAAAAGAAATCACCATGCTGAGGCTTCGACTAGCCGGCCATATATATGAACAGGATAGCATAGGAGTCACTGGACTGCCAGAAAAACTGGTACACCAGTCTAATACCTGGTAGGTCCCCCACAGGGCATGGACTTCACATGCTTCCAAAATTATTCTGTAGCCAGTGAACACCAGACTTCCTGCAGATCTGCACCACAGTTCAGGTGTATTCGGAAGTGTAGGATTCTGAAAGTTGCATTGCATCCAAAGATGTTGATAACATTGAGATCTGGTGACTTAGGTGTGAAGGGCAAAACCCCAAACTCAAATAAGTTTTCCTTTAAGCATAATTTACCAGGGGTCCTATGGAATGCCAGTTAAACAAATGATTTAGTAATATGAAGCCATCACCAGCCTGTTGATTTTGCATAGTCCGATCTGTACCATTTTTCTGGAATACAGTAGGTATGTTTACATGTAAAGGTTTTCTCCAGTCCGATTGAATTAATTCCGATTGCAGATTCAGATTGAAGTGTTTACATGTAAACTCTACTCAACAATCTGATTCAAATCTTCATTTACACGCACGCTACAGGTAATCCGATTCAATATAACACGTATGCGTGGATAACATTTACTGTACATGTTACCATGACAACGAGATTCAGGCGAGTTCAGTTGGAGAGGAGATGTAAAATGTTACCCGAGTCATTTGCATTTGCTCAAATACTTGTCTGAACAGCTCATTAGGACAGCAGGGGAGCTCTAAGGCTGATAACAGGGGACAGGGGGAAGAAGAGAGTGGGCTCTAATATGTGGTATGTGTGAACTGGGCGGAGCTTGAACTTATTATTATTAGAAAATATGACACTGACTATTTTCAAGTCTTTTCAAGTTTGAAGCATAAACTTCGTCTCCTCTGATGACCAGTTTTTCGCTCCCGTCATGTTAAAGATTTAAAGCCTCCGTTATGATACGTACACATGAACATAATGTAGATAAAATATCCGTTTGGGAATGTAATCGGATACAGGTGTTTACATGGATATAATTCTTTAATTTAACTGATTATTTAAAGGATTACCACATCGTTCCATTAGAAAGAAAATGGAATCAGAATGACCCCAATCAGACCACTATATTCCGACTAAAGTGTGTACATGGACCTATGCTATTCCGATTGAGCCATTAGTCGGATTATTAACGGATTATCAACCTGCATGTAAACATACCTAGTGTATCTATGAACAGGAGATCAGGGGAGTCACTTCTGTTTTACACAGCTGACACAACCACATTTGTGTGCTCATATGTTGATCCACTGATTCATTCTTGATGGGTTAAGGTGGCGTTACAGTGATGTCACCACGTAGAGAATTTCAATACAGTTTTATTTATATAGAGCTTTTAACAACGGACATTGTCCCAAAGCAGCTTTACAGAAATATAGGATCTGGTTTATATATTTATATAAAAAGTCAGCAAGGGAAAACTTCCCGATTTGACAAGAGGAAGAAACCCTAAGGTGAACCCATTCTTATTCGGGATAGTGTGATTATAAATAGTCACTAGCTATATAGAAAAGTGCAAAAGTACAGCCAGAACATTTTTTTTATATATATATTTATAATATAAAGTCTATTTGTTGTTGAATTTTTGTCAAGCGTTGACTGATTGGAGAGTAAACGCAGTGTTCAGTGTTCACCTCTGTACTTTCAAAGATGTAGGAAAAAACAGCCGGTAAACTGGGACGAAGCTGAAGCATCATCAGTCTGGGTAAAAAGCCAAGCAGTCTTCAAAGCAAACAGTCGAGTATTTTCAGCCCGGGTTACGAGGCAGAGGGGAAGACTGCACGCCGTGTAATTGCTCACAAGGGAGTTGGCGCTCCCTGCACTCTCTCGGCACAGGGATTAGTTCAGACTCTTCATATTTACAGCTCCCGAGCGCCTCCGAGACCAGCAGCCTGTCAAACGCCCTGAAACGTCTTCTCTGTTTTTCTTTCTCTTTTTCTCTGTCTCTTCCATCCTTCTTTCTGACAGGCTACCACCAGCTGTGCCACATGCCGCCAGTGGAGAGCTCAGCTGACCTCTCGCCTTGGTTCTGCAGGAAGTGCATTTTTGCCTTGGCAGTAAGAGTGAGTGTGCACCTTGTGTCTTTCGGTCTCGTTGTACATCGGTTCAAAAGTTCTAACAGCCCCGTAAAGTTATAGTATAGCGTTAAACAAATGCTCTGTACTGGCCGTGTCTGTAGGGTATGGGTGATTACCACACACCAGAAAAAGGCCTAACGGAAACATAAAGGCGGTTATTGAATTCTCAGAGGCGACGACGTCCACTGGTTAGCCGTAGATTTTACGATTTCCGACACTGTTTTTATGATTTTCAAGTCAATGATGTGTATGTGTGCATGGTGGTTGTTAGACAGAGATTCCCCAAAGCGGTACAGGATAGAAAACAGCAGTGCTAGCAGTAATTTGCTTTGGGACCGTAAGCAATAAACAAAAAAAGGATTATCATATAAAAAACAAATAGAAACGCACAGATACACAATGTGCCTGGTGACCACCGTTTTGAGTACTCTGGACCCTAACAGCTATAAACATTAATATACGAGTGCAGATACAAGTATGTATCATGTTAATATAAAGAATGTGAATAAAAATTGTTAGCCTTGGATCTGCAGTGATCGTCAGACCCCCGTATTATTAAGTTTGCATATTTCAGAGGCTTTCTGTTAAGATTTAAGATTCTTAAGACAAGATGTTTTGCCTTTAATTGTAGAAAACAAATAAATTTAATAATATACACACTACGAATATTTTAATTTAATTTTCATAGACGCACCCCTACATTTTACACTTTCAGATTAACGCTTATTAACCTAAATGGAAACGAGGCGTTATTTTGCTCATCCGAAGTACACAGTCCTCTGTAGACCCAGTCAGTAAATCAGCTCGTGCCACATCTGTGTCTGAAACTCCCAAGGTTACATACCGCAAACTCCCATGATTCTTAACCCGCAATTTCCTCACATAATCTCCGCTCAAGAGCCCATCCCTCTACAAGTCACCGGCAGTCACATGAGTAATGTTTTAACCATCACCTGCTTACTGTAATTATCTTATTTATGCCTGTCTGCCAGCCTCGTGACATTTAACCTACCTCATGTTTCTAAGGGTAGACCAGCCAGTTTGTTTATCCGCCTCGTTGATTTTAATAAAACAAGAAATCCTGCGCTTGCATCCACCTGACTGCTTCATGACCGAGCTCATGTTTTTATTGTTTTCGGATCATGCAAGTGTATTCATAGCCGTAATATGTTTTGACAACAAGTATTTCAGGCTGTTTTGAAATGCATAATCGAAAAGTCTTCTCTCTAGAAATATCCAATAATAAAAATGACCATAAAGATGTAGATATCATTAGTTGATGCGAAATACAAAGCTTTATTTAGGCATATTAAAATTCTCTCATCTATAGTAACTGCTTCATCCTGGTCAGGGTTACAGTGGATCCAGAGCCTTGTGTAAGGCGGGAATGTCGTATCCTGTGTGCAGTGCTGGAATAATACACCCTGGGATATGTCTGTGTCAGGGCACACTCATGTCTCATTTACTTATATAGTGTAAAGTTAGGGCTGGGCAATATGGAAAATATCTTATTGTGATCAGTTGATAATGATATTTATCATATATATAAATTATATAAATTAAATCCAAATCTCTTGGTCACATCCCAATAAAAAGTAAATTTATCTTATTTTTTTTTATTTAAAAACTTGCAGGAAAACAAAGCAAATTCAAATAAAATAAGAGTAGGAATTAACACAAAATCAAAACTCGACCTCTATACTGCCTTCTTTTCCTTGTATAGCCTTAAATATTTTTAAATTGTTGGAAAACGCAAATAAATAAACAAAAATATTGTGTATGAATTCAAGCAGCTTTCAAATTTAAACAAAAGAAAACAAACAAAACTAACATTCACCGAGTTGTGAATTATTCCTGACGTGCACACCTTCAGTAACCCAAACATTAGCACACAGGCCACTGCTATGTCTACGCTCTGTACTGTGTGCGTCAACCAAACCTGAACTCAGTTTCACTAAAGTTCAGCCACATGATTAGTTTGGTGCGACGCTATTCTCATTCGGACGGAACTAATTCTGTCTACATGTTATCTACTACGTCTCATACTTCTATTAAAAAACCATTATATTGCGATAAATATCGTTTTTGTTTTATCGGCCAGCTCTATGTAAAGTTAAGTAAGCCACTCATTCTCCACTGTTCAGTGGAATTGACCTCTGCATTTGACCCATCCGTGCAGTGAAAAACACACTAGGGGCAATGAGCATAATCCACCCCCACCCCCCACCCCCCAGAGCGCTGGGCAATCCTATTATTGGCCTAGGAAGCCAATTGGGGTTAAGTGCTTTGCTCAAGGGCACTTCGGTCAAGCCTTAAGGGATGGAACCAGGGACCTTTTGGTCACAAAGTTGGTTTCTTAACCACAAGCCTTAAGGCCTATGGCTGCCCTAATTATTTATACCTAATGTAGCCGATTTAACTACTGCTGTAGAACCTAAACCCATGTTAATGCTGAAAGAACAAACAAGAAGCTCAGGATCGAACCAGGAATCCGGGAGCTGTAGGGCAAAATGTGCATTTCATTTAATTTAATATCCAGAAGTGTTTGTCTGGCTCGTGACCTTTAGACTATATGAGTAAACTGTGGTAATTAGACATGCCCTACAGACGTGCTGCCGGAGTAGAGCTTGGAGTAAGCTTGTTTCTGTGTGTGTGGCAGAAAGGGGGCGCACTAAAGAAAGGCCCCATAGCCAAAGCACTGCAGGCCATGAAGCAAGTGCTGACCTACAACGCTGACGATCTAGGGTGGGACTCTCTGCACCGCACCAACCACCAGCAGTGTTACTGCTACTGCGGAGGACCTGGAGAGTAAGGATGCTCTTTCTTCTGCTGTTCTTGACTACCTGTTGCTTTAATTCTCTCGCTCTCTGTGTTTGTGTCTCTCTCTCTCTCTCTCTCTCTCTCTCTCTCTCTCTCTCTCTCTCTCTCTCTTTTTCTCTCTCTCTTTCTTTCACTTCCTCTATGACTCTTGACTGAAATCTCTGACCTTGAACAGTGTAGTGGATCAGTGTTCTGTCTCCTATGTGATTCCTCCACACTACACTGAGCATTTTTTTTTTAGCTCATCCTGCACGTTCCGCACTGTTTGATTTGGCTCAGCCAACAGTTGAGCAGCTCGTAATTGATGTATTAGATTTTCTGTGCGTCGTCTGTCTGATAAGAACGCAGAGCATTAGGTTCTATTATCTTTTCCTTCCATCTCCTCTTAGATGGTACCTGAAAATGTTGCAGTGTTTCCGCTGCGAGCAGTGGTTTCACGAAGCGTGCACCCAGTGCCTGCAGGAATCCATGATGTTCGGAGATAGGTGCGTATCTGTATCACACAAGTTCTGCTTGTCCGAAAGATTACACATGTAGCACAATGGAGCAAGAAGTACTGATAACTGAAACAACATTACAACAGTGATCAGTGAAACCAGGCCCTGGGTTGGACGCATACACAGAACATTAGTCAGACGAGAGAAGATTTCCTGATGTGCTGTATGTATAAAACGATTAGGTATGATTCAGATAGGATAAATACTGACTGCATAACTCAAGGAATAACTTGCTCATAGATGTACACACACACACAAACTCAGCTTCCTGCAGAAATCTAGAGTGATGTAATGGACATTCGTGTCAGTCCCTAAGGAATGTGTGTCCAGTTAAGTTCTTCCACACCAGACTCACCCATTCATGACTTTATAGTCCTTGCTTCGTGCACTAGGACACAGTCATCAGTCATGCTGGAATAGAAAACGGCCTTTCCTAAACTGTTCCCACAAAGTTGGAAGAATGCGATTGTCCAAAATGTCTTGGTATGATGAAGCATTAAGATCTCCTTTTACTGGAATTAAGGGGTCTAGACCAAGCCAGTGCACTTGTTCTCCTGGCATTGACTAGGTGCTTGATTTTATACACTCAGAACTGAGGGACTAAGATATATATATATAAAATGTGTGTGTGTGTGTGTATAGCACACAAAGTAAGGAAAGTTGTGTTTGGGAGATTATTTATTTGTTATAACGATGCTTCTTGGCAAATAAATCGTATACTATTGGAAATCCTGTTAAATTCCCTTTTAAATGGTGCTACAACTGTAAGGAACATGTATTTGTGGGATGAGCAGCAAAGCTGAGTATGTGGGTGGCGCCCATGAAAAATCTTCTTTGCCAAACAGTTTATTCTGCTATTGACTCGTTTGGTGGACTGGATGATTGAAGACATATTGGCAATTTAACAATTTATTCATTTAACAAACAGTTGGATCGTAGGATCAAAGTGTGGAAAATGTCCTTACTTTTTGTGCTATGTATTTATACTATAATACACTTCTGATCAAAATTTGAAGACCAGTTAAAAAATTGCAAGAATTTGCGTTTTGCACTATTTGGATCTTAAGAAGGTTCTAAACAGAGCTTCCCAATGCTAAAAGTAGAAATAAGAGCAAGAGACAAAAGTTTTTGCAAAGCAATTTACTGAAAACAACAATTTAACTGAAACAGGCTGTTCATCGGTTGATCAAAAGTTTAAGGCCACAGCTAAAAAAAAACTGAAAACCCCCCAAAACAGAAGTCAAAGTGTCAATAAAACTAATGATAAATGAAAAATTATAAATGATATTTTTAGGTTAGTAAGTGTTTCCAGGAGGCTAGTGGGAATTTTGTTCCATGTGTTGAAGATGGCTTCACAAAGGGCATTAACTGTCTGGATCCGATGTCCATTTTTGTAACTTTGCCTTGCCATCCATCCCCAAATGTTCTCAATCAGGACAATAAAGTCACTCTTTTGGACCATCCAGCCTGTTCTGCTGATCTAAATCCTATATCAGTTAAATAGGACCAACCGGTGAACTGGAGACTGGGTCCAGTTGAAGGCTCATTGATGTGCATGAGGCGGATGAAGGATGGGTTTTCTGGTCCAATCCGAAAAAAAAGAGCCACAGAAGAATCTGTTGGTGCCAGATACCACAAGATACCTTCAGAGGTCTTGTGAAGGCCATAACTGGAAGGGTCAAAGGTGTTCTATGTTGTGGTGTTAATGTTATGACTGATCGGTGTGTGTACGTATGTGTATATTACCTGGGCTTTATTGGTTCTGGTCATTTTCTTGTAGGTAAAATAAATCCTAATCTTTGCCATATGGATTTCTGGACAATTTGAATAGATTTACTAAACCATAACGGATTTAGATCGGACTAAAATCCCATGCATGTTCTGATGATTATTATATTACTCCACCACCACATGTAATGCAAATCTAATCCACATATATAAGTTTTTACATTGACCTCGTTGATAGACAAAAAAGAGCTGAGATAATGAACGGTTTTACGGATAGCATCCTGCGATAAGTGATTTATAACAGCATGTTCAGTGTAGTAGAGCACACAAAGGAAATGGCATGCATTAGGGGATAGATGGAGATCATTGTGTTGAAATTGCTGTCTTGTGTATAAAACACCATTCATCTCCTTTCAGAGGCCGGCAATTTATAAAGTACTCCATGTCCATTTCCTCTGCTTTCTTTCTCTCCTTTTCCACAGGTTTTACTTGTTCATTTGTGCCGTGTGCAATAAGGGTGTGGAGTATATCAAACGCCTGGCTCTACGCTGGTAAGTGGCATGATTTATTCATTTTTATTATTTTATTTTATTCCCCCTCTTCTTCCCCCTCACAGCTAATTGTCTAAATTATGACATCATAAATTGTGTGTGTGTGTGTGTGTGTGTGTGTGTGTGTGTGTGTGTTTGCGTGTTTGCTTGTGTGTATGCACGTTTGTGTGTGCATCTGTCTGTGTATGGATGTTTGTGTGCGCATGTTTGTGTACTTGTGTGGGCTTGTGTATATGGATGTTTGTGTGTATGCGTGCGTGTGTGTGCTTGTGTGTATGGATGTTTGTGTGCACAATTTTGTGTACTTGTGTGCGCTTGTGTGTATGGACGTTTGTGTATATGCATTTTTGTGCTTGTGTTTGTGTGTGTGTGTGTGTGTAAATGTCTGTGTGTGGACATGTTTCTGTGTCTCTGTATGAGGGTCAGTCTGACCTGAAGTCCTTATAAAGGATGTAAATGTGAGGGTGCAGCAGCTGAGCTCAATGATTATTTTTTGTTGGTAAAAGTTTGCCACAGAAAATGAGCTTCAAACCACTGAGTTTCAGATAGAAAAAAAAACCTGTGCCACTTTTCTTCGTGTAAAAATTAGAAACCTGAATACCATCCAAGGGTGAAACTACAACTGTGTCCTCTTGTGATACCAACAGACCAGACAACCACTAACCACTTTTCACAGGAATCCCAAAAACACACCATCAACCAACAAATTAGCCTCAGGATCTATAAACACCTTGAAAATATTTCTGTATAAACATGTCCAGGGTCAAGTTTTTTTTTTTTATTGCCTAACATTAAAGTGCATGTAAACGTCTGCTAACATCCTCCCACATTTCGTTAGCAGATTTAACCCACTGTCCTCTTCTTTCCTCAGGGTGGATGTGGTGCATTTGGCCCTGTACAACCTGGGAGTACAGAGTAAGAAAAAGTACTTTGAACTGGAGGAGATCCTCAGCTTCATCAGCAACAACTGGGATCATTTCCAGCTGGGCAAGGTCACACAGCACTTTCAGAGAGCTCTTTCATAACAGATGCAAAACTCTTCCTGACTGACCGTGTAATCGGTTGTCGTTTTGGCACGCGTTTGCAGACAGGGTCTTTCTGAGTGCAGACAATTGCATTCAGCTTTCGTGCTTTTTGTGTAACGACAAACTGCTTTTATTGTGACTTGACAGTACATCAGTGTTAAATTTGCCACAGTCATTTGTCTGTATTTAAAGAAGACAGCTCAAGGTGCAAAGCGAATGACACGAGGTCTGTTTCTCACTTCTACGTTTTTCTCTACCTGTTCCATCAGCTTGCGAACACCCCTCCGTCAGAGAGAGGCCAGCTCATTCTCGATGCTCTTAACAACTACAAAAGCAAGTAAGACACTTTTTTTTTTTTTTACGCACTTCCGTTGCTATGTATCACATATGTGAACGTCTGTGTGATAAAAAGCAGTTGGTAGAGTAGCCAAAAATTGTCCTGAAGTAAGAGTATTGTTACTTTAATAATAATATGACTCAAGTAAAAAGTCGTCGCCCAAATATTTACTTGAGTAAGAGCAAAAAGTAAAAAAAAATAGTCAAGTACTGAGTAAATGAAATTAAATGAAATGAAAGTGAACTATTTTGCCTTACTGTGTTTGCACACAGAAGGAATGTGAGCTCCTCATTTAACCCATCCGTGCAGTAAAACACACACCCCAGTGAACACTAGGGGGCAGTGAACACACTTGCCCGGAGCGGGGGGCAGCCCCAAACAACGGCGCCCGGGAAGCAGTAAGGGGAGTTAGGTGCCTTGCTCAAGGGCACCTCACTCGTGTCTTGCCCTGGGTGGGGATGGAACCCGCGACCTTCCGGACACAAGACCGGTTCTCTAACCCCTAGGCCACGGCTGCCCCAGTAACTGCCGAGTTCCTCTTTGTGTAATAATCAGGACAACAAATAATATACTTGAACACAAAAATATAAAACAGCAACGGACAAATTCAAAGCCAGAGAATATCTCTTACACAACTAAAATTATAATAAATTAAATCTTAACATTTAAAAGTAACATAAATGAAATTCTGTTCAGGTTGTTGTGATGCACACACCGTTGTCTCCGCCATTGTATTGTGCTTCTGTGCTCTTTTCCGACTGTGTTTGCTGCTGGGATTGTGTGTGCGGTCACGTGACCGCATGGTAAAACGGAGTCAAGCGTCGCCACTGGCTAAAGGCAAAACATTAAAACTACTCTTCTAAGTACAATTCATCCGAAAAGTTACTCAGGTAAATGTAACGGAGTAAATGTAGTGCGTTACTACCCACCTCTGGTAAAAACTGATGATAACTATTTTCCGTTGCTCTGTACTAAAAAAAGAGCAGGAAGTATGTTGAGTCAAATTGTCCGACACCTGAACAGTTCCTTTAATAAACACCTATCTGAACACTTTGCTGTGTCGAGTTCCTCATAGCTGTCTGAACTGCCTGTAGAGTCCAACCCTGAACATGAA
>JAOVVF010000031.1:10417199-10441626 GCA_028565595.1 Duopalatinus emarginatus | reverse complement strand
ACATCTCACTTTTGATTGGTCTGGAAGAGTTGACTTACTGTAGCAGCGGCTCTGACAGGAGGCGTATCAGCGCGGCAGGGCAAATCATAGGTAATGTACTTGTTCTGGGGGCAGCCGTGGGCATTTGCTTAAAGAACCAAGCCTAGCCTTGTACAGTCCTGATATCTGACAAGACGCGACCGAAGTCCCCTTGAGCAAGGCACGTAACCCCTCACCCCTGTAGGGTTCTCACCACTCCGGGCAGCTTCACTGGGGTATGTGTATATGTGTGTTTCACTGCACTGAAGGGCTAAATGTAGATGTCATATTTTTTTGTATGTGCAAACACAGAAGGTCAGTCACAAGGTGGCTTGCTCAAAGGCATCCGGTCATGTCTTGTTCCGTACGGGGTTCGAACCCGGTTCCCTAAAACCTAGGCCATGGCTGCCCCAGTGTAAGGGTGTAACTCGTCAAAAAGAAGACACACACATGTAGTGTTCACCTGCCAGGGACATTTATAGATGTACCAGGGATCACATGGAATGCCAGCTAAACAAACACCATACCATTATGGAGCAGCAACCACAGGCTCATCTGAACCAGTTTTTCTGGCACTTCTGTGTATATCCTGGATGCTGAATATTGTTTTGCTGTGCAAAGAAGAAATTTATCATAAATGTTTCAGATTCATTACTGCTTGTTTTTAAGCTTTGTTATGAAATCTGAAATCCCGCTACAAGTTCGGCACCCATATAAAAACACAGGAGGTAAACAGTTCTCCGTTTCAGCTTTCCACTTGGGGATGAAATCACCTGAGATGGATAGGCTGTGAAATTGTTTGGTAATTGCTCTGAGCTACGAAAAAAAAAAAAACATTTCCAATAATACAACTGCGAATTTCCATTTCTAATAATGAAGATTTAAATTATGTCGTTTTTTTTTTTTATTTGTACACCATGTAACCCTGTTTATTTTCCACATTCAGATTGATTTCGAGAATGGAACGAAAACTGAATAATAAGACAGTAAATTTATATTAAGGTTTCTCTGCGGAAAGGAGATCAAGAAGAGGAAGTGTATCTTTCGGTTGAGGACGCGAGTCCCCCCCAACCCCCCCTCCAAACTCTTTCCAGAGAAGACCCCAAAAAGTGAAGGACGCAGAGGATGCAAGAAAGGAGTGATGCGCAACGGGTGAGTGGTAGAGGACGGGAGACGTGTCGAAAATATAATGATAAACGATGACGTTACTGTGAATATGCTTTAGGATATGTAGGTCTGCTGAATTTTTGGGAGTCAAACATGCTCAGGCACAAAACGTATCATTTAGTAACACATTAGCATAGCATGTAATATGTATATTCAATCAAAAGTATAAACACAACACTTGTTTTTGCTCCCATTTTTCATGAGCTGAACTGATCTAAGATTTTTCTATGTACACAAAAAACCTTTTTCTTACAAGTATTGTTCACAAATTTGTCTAAATCTGTGTTAGTGAGCACTTCTCCTTTGTGGAAAAAAATCCATCCAGCTCACAGGTGTGGCATATCAAGATGCTGATTAGACAGCAGGATTAGTGCAGAGGTGTGCCTTCAGCTGGCCACAAGCATGCAATTGGCATGCTGACTACAGGAACGTCCACCAGAGGGCCTCGTTTTGAATGTCACTATTGTGAATCGAGTGTCCCGTGGTGGTGGTGATTGGGTTATGGTATGGGCAGGGATAACGGACAACGAACACGGGTGCATTTTATTGATAGCATTTCGAATGCACAGAGATACCGTGACAAGATCCACCGCCACCCTGAGCCACTCGATTCACAACGAGGCCCTCTGGTGGACCAGTCAGCATGCCAATTTTACGCTCCCTCAAAACGTGCTCTGCTTTGTGCTCTGATAAAACTGCATATTTTAGAGTGGCCTTTTATTGTGGCCAGCCTGAGGCACACCTGTGCAATAATCCTGCTGTCTAATCAGCATCTTTATATGTCACACCTGTGAGGTGGATGGATTATCTCAGTAAAGGAGAAGTGCTCACTAACACAGATTTAGACAAATTTGTGAATAATATTTGTGAGAAAAAGGTATTTTGTGTACATAGAAGTTTTAGATCTTTGAGTTCATCTCATATATATATATATATATATATATATAGTAAAACCTCTGACAGGTGAAGTTATAACATAAATATATCGTCACATATCAATTAGGTAGCAAGTGCAGTAAGTTCTCAAAGTTGATGTGTTGGAAGCAGGAAAAATGGGCATGCATAAGAGTCTCAGTAACTTTTTAACCAGAACCAAATTGTGACGAGTCAGGGAATCTCCAAAACCGCAGGTCTTTTGGGCCGCTCCCAGTGTGCAGTGGTTAGGACAGTACGCACCAAAAGTGGTCCAAGAAAGGACAACCGGTGAACCAGTGACAGGGTCATGAACACCCAAGGCTCACTGATGTGAATGCGGGGTGAGGGCTAGCCTGTCTGATCCGATCCCACAGAAGATTCAGAGAAGTGTCTGTTGTTAACGTCTTCAGACGTAACCTTCAGATGTTTCGAGGAGTCCGTGTTTTGACGGATCAGATCAGTTTTAGTGGCTGTTTAAGCAGGCGTTTTTATTATTATGCCTGATCAGTGTGTGTATATGTCTGTAAGTGTATTGTGGTGATCTTTATCATAATATCTACATTATTATTACACACTACAGTTTACTGCTTTACTGTAGTCCTGTAGTGGTGCATTCACACTCACACACCACACGTGTTTGTTTCTTCTTTGTTGGCTAACCGGGTTTAGATATAACGTCTCGTCTTTGCCCTGCGTTTAAGCAAAAGCTCTTCTGTTTTTACTGTTTTCAGCCTCATTTCAGCCGCCGCCAGTCTCGGCTCTGAAATATAACAGTTTAGACTCACGACGTTAACCTCAGCTTTCGTAAACATGCACCTGTGTGCAGCATTTGCAGTCTACGGCGCTCTAAAATCGAAACGACGCCGCGCGTGTTTACCCAAAACACCTACATGAAGCTGGCAGTTCTCATCCCCGTTGTCTCGGTTGAGAATATATGATAAATGCTGTACTTATTAGCATGACTTTGAAGTGTTGATTGGGATTAAAGTGCCACGCGGGGAGGTAATCACGGCAGGTATCCCCTGCTGGGTGATGTTGTTCTCTTAGCAGACAAACACTCCAGTGGAAAAACATTTTAAATTTGCATGTTTTTTTTCTTTCTCAGTTTGACGTCTAGGGCTTTGTTAGAAAAGCAATCTCTCATTTGACTAAATGCCTTTCTTATTATTTTTTTCCCAGATATTTTTTTTTTCAGTTGGGTAATTTTAGATACAGCGCAGTTTGTAAACCCTTTCCAACGATTTTTAACACGAACAATAATTTTGACCTTTCTGTATATTTAGATGAGTCCAAGTATTAGATTTCTGGAAGCACAAGGGTTATGAGAAAGTGCACAGAATATAATCCATCAGCAAGGATCTTTATGGCTGCCTGCAGGTTATGACTGCTTTGCTCTTTGCTCACAGAAATTGATTATTTTCTAATAACAGCTTCTCCTGAAGTGTTTACACAACAACCCTTTTTTATGTATTTATGTAAAGAAACCAGAGTCGTCTGTTCCGAAGACGTTCCCATGTCAAAAAACGTAGAGTTTTACGCTTGACTGACAAACCACGGACACTGGAGACTCCTTTCTGTCACGGAAACTTTTCTCAACCTGCCGTACACGTCCAAATGAATTAGCGCTTTGCCTTGCAGCCGGAACTACTGTCGGAGCTGCTGTTATAGAAAATGTATAGATCATGAATCAATCTCTTTTTGTCCAATCACAATTCACGTCTTTGACTCACTATATGATGTGGTGTACTTTATCCTGCCTCACACACTGTACACACACACACACACAGCGTCTGATAAAGGTGTTATGTTTCATACCACGTACAAATGTAATTTATCGCTTGACGCTTTGTTATTTAAAAAGTATCGGCACTTTATACGGACCTGTATGATGCAGAGGGCATACTTCTACATGCATAAGCACCAATCAGCCATAACATTAGGATTGCCTCCCTAAACTGCTGCAAAAACAGCTCTGACCCATTGAGGCACGGACTGGCCAACTGTCCAAGACCTCTGAAGGTCAGCCAGTCATTTTCTTATCCGCTCAGAATAACTGGACGCAAGGCAGGAAAACCCTGTAGACAGGACGCCAGTTTTTCAGAGGGTACCACATACACACACACACACATTCATTTACACAATTTACCACATCCAGTTCGATTACCATGTGTGTGTTTCGGGAGGTGGGAGAAAACCGGAGTACCTTGCGAAAACCAACCTGGATACGGAAAGAAGATACCAAACTGCTCCCAGACAGAGACAAGAGCAAGGCTCGAACCCACGACCACACATCCCTGAAGCTGCATAGCTCTGAAACCCAACCTCTGAAGGTCTTCTGTGGTATCTGGGACCAAGACTTTAGTAAGAGATCTTTATGTGGGAAGCATCATATCCTGCTCTCATTACATCAACTTCAATAACCGAGTATTCACTTGCTGCCTAATTTGTCACACCAACGAAATAATCAGCGTTATTCATTTTTGACTCGTCTGTGTCTTTTTTTGTTGGTTTTAATGTTATGGCTGATTGGTTTATGGATACACATGTTACACATGTATGTAGTTCTGCTAACCGCATCATGAGCTGCCTTTAGAGTTGCATTTATGATTTATTTCGGGTAAACATTCCCCTACTTTTCAGTACTGAGAGACGGCAGAACTGGAATCACTAATCACACAAACATCACTGATGCAAGAGTATCTGTTGTCCGAGATAAATCATTTACAATCTCCTTCATTCAGGCTGTTAAAACGATAGTAATGATGAGTTTTCGGTGTTACGGCACTGCGTAATGTTAAATATTGCAGAGTTGTCAAACTGGATGGCTTCGATACAACATTTGTGATTATTATAATTATTATTATTGTTGTTATTATTTTGTAAACCTATTTGTACTTTATGGTTTAGACCTCTTATATTTTATTTATTTATTTTTTGTTGTCTTTACCAGATTTAAGGGTGAGTAAATTAGCAAAATGTGTTTTTTCTCACATTTTTTTCTTTTTTTTAAATTTTATTTTCCTTTTATGTATTTGTACTATGATTGATTTAATTTAATTATAAATGCAAAGAAAACATTTTTTTTTCCTTTTATTGTTTAAGGTTCCATACATATTATTGATTCAACACTAAAGTACACTAAAGTGCCAGAATAACTGGTCTAATATTTAGTAGGTCCCTTATGGAAGTGTAGGACTGCAGGAATTAGATGGGGCATGGACTCTATCAGCAGAAATAACACCATACGCTCCACAATTCTGAGAGCCCAAACTAAGACGAGTGTTCATCTATTTAACCGTAATTTGGTGTCTCTAGATATGTTCTGTCCTGTCTGAAGAGGCCAAGCCCATCAGAATGAATGCAGGACATAAACTCGTCAAAAAGGACGCTTTTACCCGTCTGAGACATTTGTAGATGTACCAGGGGTCCAATGGAATGCCCAGCTAAACAAACCCTATACTATTATGAGGCTTCCATAGATGTCTGTCCGCTTTATTTATTTACAGACAGGCAGACGCAAAAAACGATGTTCATAGGTGGCGTCGCTGTGTATTTCGCATAGTACCAGCTTTTCTGGCACTTTCGACGTATACTGTCTAATCGACGTATAATCCAAGCGTATCTGAAGTTAAATGTAAGTTTTCGCTGTTAGCCTGGAGTCGTCCCTTCCACTGACACGGGCCAGGGCTTTCTGTGATGCAGTCCTGCTTTCAGATGATGATGATGATGTTAGCGATGATGGGCGCCTCTGAACCGAACGCTGACGATTAAGTGAAGTTGTTTTTGCTTTTGCGTCCCCCTCGCTAGTTGTGCTCCTGCAGAGAAGAGGAGGAAGAAGAGGTCCAAGTGGCTGCTGGAGGACGCTATTCCCAACGTAAGCTCGGCTTCTAACCACCTTCTAACAGTGTATCATTGCCTCAACATGTAAAGCGTTCTTAGCCTCGTCCCTTCACCGCACCATCCTGACACCGGTTTTCTGTCTGTGTCGAAGTGTGCCGCAGGACCGAACGTGAAAACGATTTGTCTGCTGCAGTCCTAGCTTGCTGTTTTGCTGCTCTGTTCTCTTTTTTTCCACACTTTTTTTTTTTTAAATCTTGGTCTATTGTGCATGACAGGACCCACTTCTTAAACCTCACTCGACTCAAGTTCATCTTTCTATTTTTAATGCCGCGTCTGTACACTATCTCGTGCTCTGCCGTTTCTTTCCGATCTTATTTTCTGCTCCTCTCATGCCACACAAACTTTACATTTCATCCCTCTCTCCCTCTGTCTCTCACACACACTCTTTTCCGTCTGTCTGCTCCTAAAGCGATTACGCTCCTCTTCCAAAGCTTTCCAATGACAAATCCCTCTGCATTTCGGTCCCTAGGCCTGTTTTTCTTTAACAACAACCTCCTGACACTCTGCGCTAATAGCACAGAGCTGCTAATGGCATCCCAAATGCCCTGAAAACACTGAGCTTCAAAGGGCGCGCCGGGGTCGCGGTAATGGCGCCGCCACCCCCAGTGTAGTAAGAGTAATTCTACCTGAGCGTCAGCAATTCAGAACAGGATAACGGACACCGTGCTGCTTGTTTAACGATGCTCTCCCTGCAGAACGAGATGACGTCCACCTGGAGCTCCAACCACCACATGGCTAGCATCTTCGACTTTACACTCGACGAACTGCAGAGCTTGAAAAGGTGAGACATACCTGAAGGAGCCAGGGGACGCCTAAACGTTTAACTCAATCAGAGTATACACTGTTTATATGCATGATATGTATTATAACACAGCCCTGGGTTCAGATAAATCAGAACGTGTTGATAATTTTCCTAAACCAGCAGCCCTGACAGTTCCATCCGCAAAGGAAAAGACAGGTTAATATTAATACGCCTGTATGTTACTGTAATGACTTTACACAGGGGCTTGTATGGCGAATGCTCCATGTAAAAAGATTGAGAAAAATCCGTACACATTTTGGAAGGGAGTCTCCAGTGTCGCCACTCTCTGACTTTCTGAAGAATTCACGTATTTGACCAAGTGTTTTATTCGTACAAGAGAAAACCTAAGTGATCATGAAATGTAACTCTAACTGGATTATAACTGTATTCTTTAATAGATAATTGTAATTGTAGCAAGAGGTCGATTGCTGTGGTGCAAGAGGAACAAAACATGTAAAGTTTACACCACCGTTGTTTTTGCGAATGGAAACGAATCAAAACTCCTACAGAACGCTTGCAGGAAGAGTTTCAAGATGTTAAAAATGTGTCCTCACCAAGACAGCAGACCCAACAACATATAACTGAGATGATCAAAAATGAATCAAATCAGAAGATATGCCAGAGTTCCTAAATAAATATTGAGAATTGAGGATATTTACATTATATAAGCAATAGAACACGAGAGGGAGCGTGTTATCGCGAATAACATCACGGCTGTGATTTGACAAGGGCGATATAACGCACAACCAGTTCACGATAACACACGAACTCAAATGTTCTTTTGCTTTTATACAACAGTTTTTGTTTGTTTGTTTTTTTGTTTTTTACCCAAGAAAGAAAGAAAATAAATCAAAGAAGCTCAGAATTGCAGATTTGCTTTAATATTGACAAAACCTTCCGCCAAAAAGTAGTTCCACAATGTATGAGTTGTAGCTATACAACAGTAAAAATTCCTAAGCCTGATCTAACATTACTAACTAATATTAGTTTGGAATAAAACAATGCAAATAAGTGAAGATGAAAGGAAAGGACAAAAACTAAAAATTAAAAAGTTACATTCAATTTTTTTTTAACTCACGTAATTGCGTTATTTGTATACACTAACCTGCACATTTCCATTCTTTGAGCAATTATATTAAAGAAATGCTGCTCTGTAGCATGTACATTGGCATTAAACAGCTCAGCTGACTTCGGAGTCTGAACAAACGGGCTGCAGGACTGAAACTCATCCTGTGGTTGGTTGAGTGTTGATTGTAAAGCGTTCTTGGCTTTCTTGGAAGGTGCTATACAAGTGTAACTTCATTCAATATATTAATTTCTCATTTTGTATAAACACAAATACAAAACAACTAGCGGTTTGTGTGCGTAAATCTTGCCGTTACTTAGCGTTACTTAGCATCAGCGTTATCACAAATATCAGCGCGGTTAGAGCGCTTCTCAACCAATCAGATTTTAAGGTCGAAACGACCTGTTGTATAATTACATTTAAAAAACATCCAGTGATGTCCATCCAGTAAAATCAGCTGTGTGTGTGTATACACTGATCAGCCACAACATTACCACCACCTCCCACAACAATTCTGACCTATCAAGGCATGGACTCCACAAGACCACTGAAGGTGTTCTTCTGTTGGACCAGGACAGAAGGTCTAGCTTTTGTCCCCAGAGAGTCTCCAGTGGCCATGACCCTGACTTTACTGGTAGTTCTTATTTCTCTTTGGCCCACATTTGATTGGTACTAATGACTTTATACTGGGACACCCCTCAGGACCTAATATTTTGGAGATGCCCTGACCCAGTCCTCACAATTCGGCCCTGGTTGGAGTCTCTTAGATCCTTAAGCGTGCCCGTTTTTCACCTTTGTTGGTAGCATTTTAATACAATGATCAATGTTCTTCAGTTCACCTGTCAGTGTTTTTGTTTGAATGTTATGGCCCCATATATACTCCATCACATATAACATATAACAGCACTGGGTTCTTTATTTGTGTGCTTCAGCATTCAGGTTCGTCTTCTTATCCTCCCCCTGGCGATGGTCTTATCAGCAGCGTAGTGGCTAAGAAGTGGAACACTGCCTCTCTTTGTCCACACGCTATATAATAATTGAATCTTTTCATAATAATCGAGCACCAGCTCTGCTCCTTTGACTTTTCCTTCTTTTCTCTCTCGCTGTCTTTCCGTGGGTGTGTATGTCTGAGCATGTGGCATGCTTAACCTTTCTCTTTTCTTCCAATTGAATTAAACAGCCAATTATTGACTTCTGAACAATCACTTTAATTTGCATGCGCTCCCCTTTAGAGTAGTGTAAAAGGTTTTGTTGGTTGTACCAACCCCCCCCCCCCCATTTTTTTCCTCCTCCTCCAGCCGAAATCATTTTTAGCAAGAAGGAGAATGAAGCGATTTAATTACACTTCTCGGTAAAGGTTATCATCTCCCTAGCAGGCTTGAATAATAAGAGTGCGGTAAACAGTGCGGGGACGAAGGCCGGTGTTTGGTTTGGCTCTCAAAACAAGTGGTGTTCTTTTGAATTCTGATTTCTATTATACACCAAGAGCTCAGCTGGAGGCAGTCAGGCGGGGTGATGAGATGCAGGAAGCACAGTGTACTTGTACAGTATCCAGAGATTGTGTTTGCTTTGGGGCCTCAAGTGGTCTGTTAGACCGGAAGAAGAAGGAAGTGTCGAACTAAACTTTTTAAATCTCTTTCTCTGTCTTTCTCTTTCTCTCTCTTTCTCTCTCTCTCTAGTACTAGTTCAGGACGGACATTCAGTCTGGATCAGGACTCAACAGATGCAGCGAGCACTTCAGGCTCTGCCACTACCAGCGTGTCCTACGATTTCAGGTACGGCACATGTGTATGCATGGCAGGGTTGCAGTTATTTTGCTTGTACATTTTTTTATGATTTAAATTTAGATATAATTAATAGTTAATTAAATAATATTTTAGTATAATATTAATTAATAGAATTAATAATATATTGAGTAATATTTATTACTATTAAAGTAATTCATTGAATATATATTTTTTAAATAATTGATTGGATTTTATTGAAAATATACAAAAAGGCAAAAAATGTTACAAATATTTATTTTCCGAATTTCAGTCAAATACAAAGAGCAATGCCCTCCTCATATAATTAAATTTTGACTTCATTATATTTAATAATACATTCTACATTAATGACCTTATAAAAACAAAACGGCACTTAGTGTTTATTGATTCTTGCATGAAATTAACATAAATATCAGAACAAAAACAGACCAACTAGGATAAAACAAGGTACCCTGATTAAGCACCAACATACTTATTTCCCCAACAGAAGCTTTTTATTGCAGCACAAAAATGTTCACATGTGAATTTATTTTCTGTTTGGAATTAAAAGCTTTGAGCCCAAAGATTCGTGTTGCAATGCCTGGAATTAAGGAATTGACACTTGACTTGAGGTTGACAGTCAGTATGTTCAGTGTGAATCGAATAAAGGATATTAAACATCTATATCTCAGCATGGTACACAGTATTTAATAGTATTCACAAAGTATTCATAAAGTGATTAGTAGAGATGGACTGATTAGTGTTTTTTGGGGGCAACGCCGTCTGCCTTTTAGTCCAACGATCAGTCGATATGAGACTGGCAGCCAAAGGCAATGCAATAAAACATAGTGTAAATTAGTTTACTACCGTTCATCAGCAAAGCAGGTCTTATTGCCGAGTCACATACGGTAAAAAAAAAATCACGAATTTACGAATTCAGTACAGGTTTTTTTTTCAGCCGTGTGTGAGGCCACTTAGACAAAAGTTAAAGATTCTGTATTTTCATGTAGCTTTTCAGCTCGAATCTGCAGGGTCCTGTGTCTGAGGGGTTTCTCACAGAGGATGAAACGCTAGATTGAAATAAAGGAATGTGATTCTTGCAGTACTGCAGCAATCCTTACTTTGTGAAATTTGGCTAATTTGTTTCACTACTTTGTTAAACTCTCACGATCGACTTCGGAAGAGAAATTTCAGCCAATCGTCAATCACGTGTTTTGGTTGAAAATCGTTCGATACCGATACATAGCCGATCGATCCTTCAATCTCTAGTGACGTATAAACCAGCCTGCTGCTGCATTTAGGGTTCAATTTGTCAAACTACACTGTGCCAAAAATCATGGGACGGGATCTAGCATCATGTAGAACCCTCTCAAGCCCGGGAAAGTGAAGCTGCCTGACGTGTGATCGATTGCACGGCTAGACGGAAGACATATCTCTATGTCCAGGATCTCCACATCCACATCTTATAAATGCTCGCTCCGGCTCATGTCAGGCAAGAGTCCAGACCACACTATTTGTTAGAACGTTCCAGAATGCCTCTTAAACCAATTCTGCAAACACTTTAAATGTTCCCAGTGTTCTAGGGTCCAGTTAGCAACCTCACAAGCCCAGATGTCTCCGGTGTCGTGGTGTTAACAGAGGCCCTCTGGTGGGTCTTCTGCTTCTATATCCTATAGAAGCTAAGTAATGCAGCAGGCCTCCTGTATTGAATGTGTGTGTACAATTCTATTCATATGTCCCGGTCACAATATTTTAGCACCCATGGGTGTTCACTGTGCTGTTATGATGTATTCCTGGTACATACAGGACACTGTGGCTTGAGGAATGTTGGTCTTGGAGCTGTCTCAGAAATTGTTTATTGGTTAATACAGTTATAAATGAATAAAAATAAAAACGTAGAAATAAATAATGTAGCTGCTGGTTGCCATTTTTCAATACAATGGTTTCAGGATTAGAAAGTCTATATAAAGTTGTGTAATCTATCCGTGTTTTTCTAGAAAATCTGTGATGACGAGCCCTAAAACGAGCCAAGAGGTGTGGCCTAGTATGTCCATATTCTTGAACAAAAACAAAAAGAGGTCCATGAAAAACTGAATGGTGATTACTGTGAATTGTGTCCTCTGGGGCAGATGCAGATCCGACCACAGATTTTGTGTTTTTTTTGTGGTTTCTTGACTATAAAGTGATAAAAAGGAAATAAACCGGATGAACTTTACCAGTCTGTGTGTAACAGCCAAACTCATTCTCTCTGTGGGAATATCGAGTACTCCTAAATCGAGGTGTTAATGTTAATGTCAACAAGATGCCGCTCGTGGCATTAATGTGTGAAGTGAGCATGTGGTGAAGCCTGGTAAAGAAATCTCATTCGCACTTTATGAACAGAGTGTTCTACCGAGGGAGACGGTTCGAGTTGTAGACCAGAACCAGGAGAAATATAAAAGAATTACAAATAGTTTAGTTTGTACAAATATGAGAGTTTCTTGTAGACTACAGAAGATCAAAGAGAGAGAAAGAGAGACATTTCAAAAGTATTGGAACTTTTAATAAATCTTTATTGGAAACCTTTCCAAACATATTTAAATATAAAATATATAAAACACTAAATGGCCAGAAAAAATTGGTATATTATTATAATATGTAGTGGGTCCCCCATTGGACATGGACTCCACAAGCTTCAAAAAACACCATACTTTCATACAATACAATAAACAACATACTTCCATACAATACAGTTAACCACCGTACTTCCGTACAATACTATTAACATCATAACTTCCTGTAGAACGCTCAACAATTCTGTTGTATTCTGCGGTGCAGGATTACTGTGTTCCACAACGCCTTGCACGGCATACCAGATGCGTTTAATAACGCTGAGATCCGGTGACTTAGAACTATAATTTTATCGTCTCTTGGCGTGTACGATGGCACATTGTCCTGTCGGAAGAAGCCAAACAGGACATGAATGGGTGTAACTCGTCCGTAAGGAGGCACACACAGCGTTCACTGCCAGAAATGAAGTGGTCCTATGGAATGGCAGCTTAACAAACCCTATATCAGAATGGGGCCACCACCAATCTCTACCCTTTTCTGCTACTTCAGTATACAGGGCTGCTGTATATATCAAGATCTTGCATTTTTGCTTGCACTAACCTGCATGACCTGCACGGAGATCAGTCCTCCGCCAGTCCTGTGTGACTCAACTTTCTCCTGCCTGGTTGTGTGAAAAAGATGACTGCGGTATTGCTCAGCTTTGACTCATAGTGTTAAAACCGCCTAAACTTGATAAACATGAGGTTTCAGTGAAACTGAGTGTGCAGACTGGTGGAAGCAGAGTTTTGCTGCATTCCTGTAAGATACGGGGATTTGTAAACCGTACTGAGGCCGACAACATCTAGACGATTCTGTATTATAAAATATAAGATCCAGTCCACTTCCGATCTGAAAATGTTGACCATATATCACAGATTTAACAAGCAAGAAGGTTGGCCTGTACCTCATACGATCAGCCATAACATTAAAGCCTACACCTACCTAAACAGATCTCAAAACACAACTTTGACTCCTTGAGGCACAGGCGGCGTCCGAATTTGCGTACAGGTCAAGTCAGGTCAAGTGGTTTCAAGTCAGGTAGCGTATCAGGATACGTAGTACTCATTAAACAGTACGTAGATGAAGTACAGCCCCGGCAGCCATTTCGAAGTATGGGAACTCTGCACACTGTGGTCCGATAATCAGCCCCAGAATTTAACTAGAGCTGCAAAGGCATTTGAAGTTAAATAAAAAAGAAATGGTCCGACACATTTTGATCCTGATTTTAAAATGATCAAACGTAACATCATGTTGGTAAGATGGAACAGACATAGTATGTCCGAGATTGCTTGCATAGCGCACACTCGTACTGTAAGAGCACACTGATTTATTTGTTGAGCAGTGTGCATTGAATACAACCACTCGGTACAAACGGTTTAAGTGTGCCGGGTCACGTGACCGGAAGGTCCCGGGTTCGATCCCAGAACAAGGCAAGACACGACTGAGGTACCCTTGAGCAAGGCTCCTAACTCCCCCAACACCATGGTTTGGGGCTGCCCCCCCTGCTCTGGGCAAGTGTATTCACTGCCCCTTAGTGTTCACTGGTCTGTGTGTGCGTTTCAATGCATGTTGGATGGGTTAAATACAGAGATCACGTTCCTCTGTGAGCAAGCACAAGTAGGCAAATAGTTCACTTTCACTAGTATTAGATCCGTCTGTGGACCTTCTTTAGGATCGGGCCAGACAGCCTATCCTTCACCCCTACACACATCACAGTCACCCATGACTCTGTCTCTGGGTCCCTGGTTGTCCTTCCTTGGACACCTTTTCATACCAGGAACACCCCACATGACCTGCTGTTTCGGAATTGAGGAAAGTCCTCTCAAAGTCACTCAGATGATTACGCTTGCAAATTTTTCCTGCCTCCAATACGTCAGATCTGAGAACCGACTGCTGCCTAATGAATCCCAACCGATTGAAAGGTGCTGTCATAGGGAGACAATCAACGTTGCTCACGTCACCTGTGAGTAGTTTTAATGTTATGGCTGATCTGTAAACAGTTTTTGTGCATTTGAAGAATCCTGAATGTAAGGTGTTTGGTGATTTTTGTTGTCTGATGAGAATTAGAAGAAACACATAATGCTTTGAATACATTTACAGACCGATCCACATGATTTACTTGGCCATGATTTCCAGCACTATTCCTGCAGTCTGATGAGAAAAGGCAGACCAGAAATGATCCTAACCCCCATCACATTCACTGACGAGGCTCTTCCCACATGCTTTAGGGCCAGACACCAGCAACAGCTGTCCATCAGCTCACTGAGCACCCCTGGATTAACCACCCCTGGCAGCTTTGCTGAGAAATATGATGACGCATTGTGGATTATTTACCGTGACGGGCCTTTATAGATCAGCATGCCTCTGGCCCGGAGATTTCCAGTAAGTCTGCGAAGAGAATTCAGGTTGCTGCCAGTGACGAAATGTGCTCTGGGGATTAGTGAGCAGCGACTAGAAAAGTGTTTTGCACTTCGTGGCCTTAAGAGCGTTTTGTACTATTGCTAATACTGTTAGTATCGAGGCAGTCGTGAGATAATGGTTATAAAAACACAGCCTTGTGTTCAGAAGCTCCCCGGTTCGATCCCTGTAACCGACAAGACCTGACCGAAGTGCCCTAGTGCAAGGCACCTAACTTCCAAACTGCTTTCCAGTTTCACTGTACGGATTTGTAGAGGTCAGATTTGTCTGTGTGCAAGCACAGTAGGTCAACGAGAGGTTCACTTTCTATCGTAGGGAAAAGAAGAGCACAGCCGGATGTGAAACGGAGTTAAAGTCAAAATGTTTTATTCTTGTTTTCAATCCCTCTTAAACCTCAATTTCTTCCCATCTTTTAAGACAACTCATGCAGCTTGTCATGTTCCTGAGAAGACTTTCCTGTGTGGTGGAATTCTTTAACAGCTTCATTCCAGACTGTAACACAGCGCTGACACTGGAGACTCCTTTCTTGGAGGAAAGAAAGCTTATCAACATATCAACAAGTGCACATTTATTAAATATGTTTATGTGCTGCGTCTACTGTCCAAGTGCCTGTGTATGTCGGTGCTGTAGAAATGAGAGCTATTAGATATGAAGCTGTGGTTTGTAATGCAGCGGGAAATAATGTCAGAGCCGTCAGGCAGCCCTGGCGTAGTGGTTCCTTCAGGGTTCGGTCCCTGCACAGGGCAAGACATGACTGGGGTGCTCCCCGGGGCGCCATGGTTTGGGGCTGCCCCAAATTCCCTTAAGTCCGGGCAAGTGTGTTTACTGCCCCCTAGTGTTTACTGATAGGTTAAATGCAGAGGTCACATTCCTCTGTGTGCAAGCACAGTAGGCAAATAGTTCACTTTCACGTTAGAGAAGGTATAAACAATTTTTCTGACCAAGCAGAACACAGGAATTTAACAGTGCTGTTAAAAAAAAGTGCTTTGTCTTTATTTTTAATTTCTAGGTTTGGGGTGGTATAGTAACTTTGGTCTTTTTATTTTTTTTTAATTATTATAATTATTCTTTTTACGTACTTGTTTACTTTTACTTATTTAATTATTTGCTTTTTATTTTTTTGTTTTGTTTTTTTATGGTATATTTTTTTTTTGTTGTAACTTTTGTGTTTAATTGTTTTCATTAGTATTTGTATTATTTATGTAGCTACTTATTTTTATTTTATTGTTATTATAATTATAGATTTTTATTTTTTATTACTATTCTAGGCCTCTCAAGAACATTCCCAGTTTCGATGCTCAGCATCTCCTGGGTCAGTTCAGGATGTAGTCACTAAATGGTTTTATTATCATAACTGTCTGGCTCTATTATATTCATTTGGCATTCAAAAAAAATCCCTGTGTTTGTGAAGGAGACAGAAAGAGAAGGAACAGATCATCTTCCCTATCCACCCTGCCATGGTGTATAAATAAATTTATTTATTTTTTGCCGTATTCTTCTCATTAGCAGTCACTCTGCGCTCAGTGCGTTTTAGAGAGGATGTGTGCGCCTGAAAACACGCAGGTCGATGCCGGCTCTGGAATCTCAAGGATGTCCCCTGCTGTGGGTGCTCAGTGTTGGGATAGATCAAACACACCACTTATGAGCAACCGCTTCCCATGCGCCTGCTTTCATCTACTCCGACTGCAGCCTGTAGTTCCAGTTTTAGCAGCTCTAATCATCCTTAAACGGAGTGCCACAGTGTGACGGTTTAGAGCCTTGCTGTGCCGTGCGTAATCCTCTACGCCTTTATCTCAGCCTGCAACCGTACTATGCAGAATGGTAAACTCCCAGAAAGATCGAGTCGAGCAGGAAAGAAAGAATTTTGTGACGTCCGTCTGGACCGCGACCTTTAATTGTTGAAGCGCACCCACCGTGTCGGACGATCGCACCAAGAACCGACACCAGAAGCCTTTTACTGAACAAGACGGACATCTAGTGGCAGGTGATGGTACTACAGCTGCTGATATTTTGTTTGAGGGTTCAGTCTTAACGCTGAGAATGTTAAAGGAACGCTTCGGCATTTTCCCTTTTATTTCTGTACAACGCATGTCTAATCTGCTTTTTACATTGGACATTTGTCTAATATTCCAGCTGTAATGAAGTGAGAAGCAATGGTATGCTTTGTGCAGGCATCATTAAGGCAGAATTGGAGGATGTTACTGTGTTTACTTTACACGTTGAGCATAAGTGATAGTTCAATAAATAAACAATAGGCTTTCTAATACAATTAACTATACACTTACTGTTCAGTTTTTTCCAATTAAACTGAAGTGATTAACCTTTTGTGCTTGCATAGAGAGAAATCTGACTTCCTCATTTAACCCATCCCTGCAGTAAATACACACACTAGGGGCAGTAAACACACTTACCCTATCCAGTGCCAAAAAATCAGTCGATTCTTGTCGATACCGGCACCCGGCAACCTTCCTGTCACAAGACGGGTTCCCTGACCTCCAGCCACGGCTGCTCCCCTAATTTAAGTCTTGCCCCTTTGGACTCTGATGACTCTTGTTTGATGGAACATGCTTATAAAATCAGAAAGCCACAGAATAGTAATAAACACTCATGTTAGTATCCATACTCAGTGTTAGTACAGTGTGAGTTCAGGTGTTTTTAATTTTCTTTTCCTTTCTTCCTTTCTTCCTTTTGTCCCGATTTGGTCATCTGCTGATTTGAACCTCTTATCCAGCTCTCCCCTAATCGTACAATCCCAAATCAAAAGCTGAGACTGTGTGTGTGTAAATAAACCGCATTGACCCGAGCAATGCCTCGAGGTTAGGAAACCGGCTTTGTTACCAGAAGATTACTGGTTTGATCCTCCGTATGGACAAGACACCACCAAAGTGCTGTTGAGTAAGGAACCGAACCCTCTCCTGCTTCCCTGGTGCTTGCCTACTTGCTGCTACAGACAAGTGTGTTTACTGCCCCTAAGTGTGTGTTTCACTGCACAGATACGTTAAGTACATGGAGGTCAGATTCATCTGTGTAAAAGCACAGTAGGTCGCTCAGGTTGTGATGTCATTTTTTTCTTTTCTTATTTGATGTTTTGCCTGATGAAATTTACACTTTTATTTATTTATTTATTTGTCGCTTTAGAACATTTTATGTTTTTGCATTTTTCAGTACCATCCCAACTTTTTCTGATTTATGGTTGTGTAACTGTTACCAACCAGAGAGGGTGAAGGCTGACATTTGCTTCCTCTGAGACATGTGAGACGGCTTAAGAGTTACTACTTATGCTGCATCACAGGGCAGCCGTGGCCTAGTGGTTAGGAAACCGGTCTCGTGTCCCAGGTTTGATCCCTGCACAGGGCAGGACATGACAGGTACCCTTGAGCAGGGCACCCAACCCCCCCCAACTGCTCCCCGGGCACTGTGGTTTGGGGCTGCCCCCCACTGCGTGCAAGTGTGTTCACTGCCCCCCTGCAAGGCACCTAACCCCCCCCCAAAGGCTCCCTGGTCAGCCCTGGGTATGGGCTGCTCCACTGGTCAGGTGTGTCAGCTGTCCCCTGGTGTGTGCTGTGTGCATGTGTGTGGGTGTTTCACTGTGCAGGATGTAGGTTGATCACTTAGTTCAACAACAACAAAAAAAAACCAAACATTAGTATTAATAAATAAAAGTATTAGGAGAGTGGAAATACTTATTATTATTGATGGTGGTTTTAATAGTATTAGTGGCTGTGGTGGTGGTATTATTATAATTATTGGTGGTGGTATTTATTATTAGAAGTTTAGTAGTCAGAGTAGTAATTATCAAAACCAGATATATGTTACAAATAATTTACATTACAAACGTGTACTGAACTCGTACTGTTGTCTTTCAATCTTTAATATTGTCTGAATGTTTTTCTCTTCTAATTCATTCTGCCTTTAATCACTTCTTACCCCCCTCATATACAGAAAGAACGTTGGCAGTCGGAAGAGGAAGCTTCCTTCATCTAATTACAGTGCTCTGGCCAGCAAGAGAGAGGCGATAGAGAGCGAGCTGAGTCCAGTCGGTACGCCAGTGGCGGAGTCCGGGGACGTAATGGGCGGTGCCATCGACAGCCACACCTTCGAAAGCCTGAGCGAAGACGACACGTCCCTCTCGCACCTCAAGTCTTCTATTACCAGTTACTTCGGTGCAGCCGGGCGGCTCACGTGCGGCGAAAAGTACCAGGTTCTGGCACGCAGGGTCACGCCAGAGGGCAAGGTGCAGTACCTGGTGGAATGGGAGGGCACCACGCCTTATTAGGAGTCAGTTGCATGTAGGGGCATGAGAATGGAGATGATGTCCAAGATGGGGTTCTTGACTTCCAGGCCTGGGGAGTCACAGTGGTGCAGATGAATTACGCAGTGATGTCTGACAGGTCAAATTGTCCATCCTGTTATTAAGACCGTAGTTTAAAGTGATGTCATGGATGATGTGCTTGGAGTTCTGTGACCTTCCAGGGTTGGGATTGAAGAGCACTTGAGCAAACACACTTTGTGTGAATGTAACATTCTTACAGTTCTTTTATCTTTTCTGTTCTTCCTTTTTTTTCACAAACATCTAAAAAGTTCCCAGAATCTAGTTTTCTAGTGCAATTTGTAGTTTTCTTCTTAGAAATATATATGAGAACACATATAGGTCGTGCACTTATCCCATATGTGTGTTTGTCCCCCTTTTTTTTTTTTTTTTGGTCAGTGTCCTATGAACAGGGCACTATAAACAGCACAAAACTCACTTGTCTGATTCAGCCTGTTAACGTCATAGTACTTGTTTTTTTTTTTTCCCCCGTTCCTTATTTTAGTTTTCGCACTTGTAGACTGGTTTAATTTGCATTTAAAGTCAGTGAGACATTCACTGAAGTGCCAGAAATACTGGTAGTGTAAAAAGTAAAGAAAACAAAATAAGCATGTAGGACTGCAGAAATACAACAGGGCATGAATTTCACAATGGCTTGGCCAAATATTACCTCCTGCAGAACGGTCCACAATTCTGAGATCTTGTGAGTAAGGCAAAACCAGTCTGTACCAGTTTTTCTGGCATTTTCTGTCAGTGTAATACATTAATAACACAAAACATTGAGTAAATGTTGACCGTTGAGATAGGGCTGTGCGATATGACCAAAATTTCATATCCTGATCTAAGTCCATTCATATCTCGATAACGATACATATCACGATATAGGAAGAAAAAAAGATTTTCATACGTTGCTTTATACAAAGTCAAACAATTAAAGATATTTTCTGACATATGGGGTACCACAGAAAAAAGTCTCTTTTGACATCTGGGTCTGGGTCCCAGTTGCCTTGACAATGGCCTTGTGGGCGTAAACTTCCAGTTTAAGACGGAGCCCGTTTTTGTTTCATTGTTTTGTGAAGAAAGAAACGAGATACGATTCGCTTTTACATTTTATATATGACTATATTGCTGAGATGATATATATTGTTGAAAAAAAATCAAATTTTCTTTTTTAAATTGCTGTTTCTGAAATGAAAATCAAATGACTAAAAGACACACAGACCCTTTAGGTACGAGCTGCTTGTTTTGCATTTGCTGCTCTGGGTCCCTCTCCTGTTCAGAATTAGTCCGGTCTACACCGTGTGCGTCTCCTACATGTTTGTGTGTGTGTACCACTTTATTGTGTCGTCCAAACAACGACTTCAGTAAAGTGTGGATTTTGTGCCACAACGAAACAGACGATAGAGCGTAAATATTAAACCATAGAAGTTTTTCTATGATATATATCGTCATACGTCAAGGGTGTTAAACCAGTACCAATAGTGGACAGCTATCATTTTACTCTGGGTTCATGCATGATTATAATTTTTTCCATCATTTAAGGATGTGGTGAAGGATCTCTGTATAGCATCTACACTGAAGTACCAAAAAAAACTGGTATGGATTGGTAGTGGCTCCATAATAGTATGGGCTTTGTTTAGCTACAAATGTCTAACAGGTGAACACTGTAAGCCTCCTTACTGATGAGTTACACCTGTTTATGTCCTGCATTCATTCTGATAGACTGTTGGAACACAGAAATCCTACACCTCGGAATACAACAGAATTGTGGACCGTTCTGGAGGAATCATGGGGTTTGTGGAGTCCATGTCCCATGGGGGACCTACTGAGTGTTAGACAGGTGTAGCAGTTTTTCCGGCACTTCAGTGTACAGGGTTTCCTTTTTATAATGAATGTGCCACGCATAGGGCTGATGTGTTCGCAACAGAGCTCAGGCTCCGTTACAATGCACGTGAAAACAGGCTGTGTTTACAATCAGGCCAGACACACTCTTCTGAAAATGAGCCATGTTGTCCAGTATGTACAGTTAAAAAAAAAAATCAAAAAAACAAATCACCTTAGTTTTGAGTCGGATGGTTATTCGGTACATGGTACAGTTATATTGTGATAAACAATAATGACGGGAAAACGTACTGTATGTTCAATTCTGCTTTCAGACGTCTAGCACTTACGCAGGTCAATATTAAAGGTCACAATATAAAATTTATATTTTACACTGTTTTTTTACAATTATTATTATTATTATTATTATTATTATTTTTAAATGGCTGGTTTTCCTTTGAAGACATTACCCCATTGGTAGCCTGGTGGCGCTGCAGATAATGTGTGTGTGCTACACAGCTCCAGGGATCTGGGGTTGGGGGTCAATCCTTGCTCTAGTCTCTGTCTGTGAGCATTTCCGTGTGGGTTTCCATCAGGTGCCACATCCTGATGAACACATGGTAGGTGAATTGGATGTGCTAAATTGCCCTTGCTGGGAGAGGATAGGTGTGTGTGTGTGTGAGTGTGAGTGAGTGAGTGAGTGAGTGAGTGAGTGAGTGAGTGAGTGTGTGTATGTGTGGTGGTGGTGGGGGGGGGGGTACCCTGCAACATATTGGAGCCCTGTCCTGGGTGTATTCTTGCCTTGCCACCCAATGATTTCTGTTGGACAAACCACGACCCTTATGGACGAAGAGAATGACCGAATGACTGACATTGCTTTGACGTTATTATCCTTATGGTTCATAGGTCACACGTCTCTGACCTGAGTAGCCATATTTTATCGTATCTTCATCTACAGTGATGGACTATGGATGATCAGCGAGATCAGATATAAAGTCTAAGTCTGTCCTTTATACAGCCCTTTAAGTCTAGTCAGTGTACGTATCCATTCGCAGTAGAAAACCTATTTACTCGTCTCACTTCCAAAGACTTTCTAGATTGACTTTCTTCAATATAGACGTGTATCCGAGCCCTAATCTTTCATCTGCCCAAGTTTCACATGACTGGAAATGTTAAGCTAGTTTTCAAATCAACTGTATCATATTAGTATTGCTAGTTTATTTGACATTATTAGTCTTTTTTTACAGTGTTAAACAAAAGAAATATACTTTATTATTTACCTGTATATAATTGGACAAATGTTTAGCCCCCTTTATTGTATTGCACTATTAACACATTTCTCAGCTATGCAACTATTATTGCTTAACTGATTTGTCATATATTTTATAATTGATCAGAAGAGAAAAAAAAACTTTTATACAAAGCACTTACTATGTGCATCTTATCGATTATATTAAAAAAAATGTTTTATTTGAAATATTTCCCCAAGTACAAACCGTTATGCAAATCCACTCAAATTCAGTGACGTAGTTCAAGCATATACACAGTACAAGTCATAACGTCGTAGCTCATCACATTGAACTAACGCTTGGTAGTTCAGCTGCTGATTCTGAAGGTTTTTTTTTTTCCTTTTCATTTTTATTATTATTTTTATCTTCATTTTTCATCTTGTGTCAAAACTCCAGTAAAGAGCTGCTGTGGCCATATAGCTGCCAAACCCATCCACAAACGCCCGGTTTGAAGCTGTATTTCGTGCTGCCTGTTGAGTTTGGGATCGCTGGAGTTAGCAGTTGAATTGGTCCGCTTTTTATTCCGAGTGAACTGTGAATAACGTCGGCCCGCAAGCTTCCCAAATCCGATGGACTTCCACACCATCCTGCCGTGGCTGTGAGTGAAGCTAGTGACGGATCAGTTCAGTGTTTCCTGTCAGTAACAGTGTTGTGATGTAACATGCTTTATGCCGTGCCTAAAGGAACCTTTTCTGTTTCTGTTCATCATATGTTAGATATTTAACATAGGTTTTTACACTCTGTAATTATCGGTGTGTCACTCATCAACCAGTCACTCCACTTTTAAACAATAAAAAGCATTTTCTCAGAACCTGTTATGCACTTGGTTTTCTTTTTCTTCCTTCATTATTTTACTTGTTTTTTTTCATAGTTTCTTTCTGCTATTTCCTTTTCCTCTACTCTTTCGTCTTCCCTTTCTTATCTTTCCCCCCTTTTTAACTTTTCCCCTTTTCCTTTCATGTTGCTCTTCCTTTTTCTTTCTTTTCCCTATTATTTCTTTTTTCTTTTTTTTTTCTCTTTTTTGTCTTTTTTGTCCTCTTGCCTTCTTTTTCTTCAACTTTTTCTGTCCCTTTTTTTTTTTTTTTTTTTTTTTACTTTTTTTGCTTTTCTCTCTTCTTTCTTCTAATTTTCCATTTTCATTTACCTCTTTTCATTTGCCACCTTATTTTACATGCTGTAGGTTTGTGCTTTGTGCTTAAGGAACACACTTTGGGATCAGAAGGTCCCAGGTTGGAGGCCAGCAACCAACAATACAGGAATGAAGTGCCCTTGAGCAAGGTATCTAAAACCCCAACCTGCTCCCTGAGTGCTGCAGATAAAAGGGCTGCCCACTGCTCTGGGCAAGTGTGCTAACTGCCCTCTAGTGTTCACAAGTGTGTATGTGTGTGTGTTTCACTGCCCAGATGGGTTAAATGTGGTCAATTCCACTGCAGAGTGGTCAGAAGTGGTCTCACTCACTTCCCTCCTTCTTTCCTTCTTTCCCCTCTTCCTTACCTTTTTTTTTTACCTCTTTCTTCCCCCTGTTTTTTCCTTCTTCCTTTTCCTTTTCCTTCATTTTCCTTTCCATTTCCTTCCTTCTTTTTGTTGTCTTGATGTGTGTTAATGACTTATTCAAGTAAATTCTTAGAGCAGTAATGTAATAACTGTTGTGGACACTAGATGGCACCAGAAGTTAATGTCAGTAGAAAATATTTAATCCAGAGTAAAGTCAAAACAAAACCAACAAAACTATCAGTGTCCTTTGGACACACACACACAGACACACACACGGTGAGCTCTAGATTGTCACGTGGTGTGAGCTGAACCAAGTCCTTCACCGTCGCCCTGTACTCATCCTCATCACCCCTGCTAATACATCCAACTATTACAGAGTCATCAGAAAACGTCTGAAGATGACAGGTCTCCGTGCAGTAGCCGAAGTCTGTGGAGTAAAGGGTAAAGAGGAAGGGAGAGAGGACAGTTCCTTGTGGGGCTTCTGTTCAACGTGATCTTTGACACCTGCAGTAAAGTGTATATTTTGTGACACGACAAAACAGTTTTTTTTATCATCAGACAATATATATCATCAAATCACACAACCTTATTTGTGTGTGTGTATGTGTGTGTGTGTGTGTGTATGTCAGCATACCACCAAGAAGGATGAACCACACCCAACAGGATTAACTGTGGACGCAAGAGGAAGCTGTCTGAAAGGGATGTTCGGGCACTAAACCGGATTGTATCCAAAAAACCACGGCTGCCCAAATCACGGCAGAATTAAATGTGCACCTCAACTCTCCTGTTTCCACCAGAACTGTCCATTGGGAGCTCCACAGGGTCAATATACACGGCCGGGCTGCTATAGCCAAACCTTTGGTCACTTGTGCCAATGCCAAACGTCGGTTTCAA
>JAOVVF010000031.1:10373538-10385429 GCA_028565595.1 Duopalatinus emarginatus | reverse complement strand
GGCCCACCTGTAATACCAGTAACCTTGTAAGTCGCTCTGGATAAGAGCGTCTGCCAAATGCTGTAAATGTAAATGTATAAAGTCATTGAACATCTTAATGTCCTCACATTGATATATATATATTTATTGTATAAGGAAATGACCAGGATGACTCTGCCCCCAACCATAATGCCTGAATAATATCTTACTGGATCAGTTTATGATTGTAAATTGAACTGAACCACTTATTGACCACTGTGCTTGCACACAAAGGAATTTGACCTCCATGTTTAACCCATACGTGTAGTGAAACACACACTAGGGCTAGTATGTCTATGTCTAGACCATGTCCATGGCATCCGGGAGTCATTTGTGGGTTAGGTTCCTCGCTCAAGGGCCCCGGCGACCCTCTGATCCCAAATCTGGTTTCTTAAACACAAGCCCACAGCTGGGCTTGGTATGGTATGATATAGTATGGTCTTTGCAATCTTCAGATCTCAACCCAGTTAAATATCTATGAGAGATTTTGGGGCTGTGTTAGAAAGCATCTCCCTCCAGTACCATCATCAAAATACCAAATGAGGGAATATCTTTTGCAACGGAGTGGTATCCATCCAATGAGTAGTGTTTTACAGACTTGTACAACCAACGCCAAGGCCCAGTGAAGCAGTTCTGGTGGCACATTGGTGGCCTGACACCTAACACAGACACTTAATGTTGGCTTTCCGTATGGGTCAGGAAGATCTGGAGCTTTATAAATCCTAAATCAGAGTCTTAATAATTGAGATGCGGCATATTCCTGCAGGTATTACACAACTTCTCGGCTCATTGATAAATATTGCAGCGCTGTTCATTTGAAATCCAAGACAACCTCCTACGCCTAGCACCTACACAGGTGCTACACTGTTCACACTCCACAGGCGCTGGCATAAATATCCATTCACTAAATCATTTAGCTCTACTTAAAGAAAGTGTACCATGTTTTTATGTTGTCTTCACTTCTGGGCATAGCCTTGCTACATTATATTTTATTTTATTTTATTTTATTTTATTTTGGCTAAATGATCACGACCACAGTTTTTCTTTGCCATAGTGCAGCTCATCTACCTACACTTCTGGCTTAAAAACTGTTCACGTAACACATGCAGAAATCGAGGTCATCCTACTTGACTAGAGCAGACCAACGCAACTCCAGACCATTCAAGTGCATGGTGTATTTTTATCCTCTTTATCACTTCAAGTGAATTTCCTGTAATAGTGGCTTGTGTACACAGGGTTGTGTAACCGCCTCTAAACATGCAGCACATTAACCATGTAGTGATGGGTTGGACGTCTCCGGGGAAGAGGTGTGTCTCCTTATTGCTTTGCTTCCTTTGAAAGTGGTTGTTTTGCTGCCTGTTATGATCATCTAGACTGTTTCATCCAATTCTTTTAGGCCAGTTAGGAGCTTTTCCAATTAAATTTCTTGTAGTGTACTGTTATCTTTATCAAGGGATTCTAGTAAGGAAATTGTATTTTATGCTAACATTGAACCATGCAACTGAGGAGTACTGTTTGGAGAGAAGACCTTTTTCTCTCCAACGTTATTTACAAATTTGTCTAAATTTGTGTTAGTGAGCACTTCTCCTTTTGCTGAGAGAATCAATCCACCTCACAGGTGTGCCATATCAAGATGCTGATTGAACAGCAATGTTTATTACACAGGTGCGCCTCAGGCTGGCCACAATAAAAGGCCACTTGTACAGTTTTATCACAGCACAATGCCTCAGATGTTGCACGTTTTGAGGGAGAGTGAAATTGGCATGCTGACTGCAGGAATGTCCACCAGAGGGCCTTGTTGTGAATGTCAACATGGCGGTGGTGGGGTTATGGTATGGGCAGGCATAATGGACAACGAACACAGGTGCATTTTATTGATAGCATTTTAAATAAGCAGAGATACTGTGTCGAGATCCAACGCTATAATGAGCCACTCGATTCATAATGTTGACATTCACAATGAGGCCCTCTGGTGGACATTCCTGCAGTCAGCATGCAAATTGCACGCTCCCTGAAAACTTGCGACATCTGAGGCATTGTGCTGTGAGAGAATGTTTGAGAGAAAAAGGCCTTTTGTGTACATAGAAAAAAATCTCAGTTCTTTGAGTTCATCTCATGAAAAGTGGGAGGAAAAACAAGTGTTGCATTTTTTTTGTTCAGTATATAATAATAATAATAATAATAATAATAATAATAATAATAACAACAACAACAATAATAATTACTATTATTATTATTATTATTATTAAAAAGATCTTAAGGCACAATGCAACAGGTAGAAACTATATTGACCATAGATTTTCAGGTTTTTGGATACGCCCCTCCTCTACCATCTTATTATATTACCCCACACGTTGATCCAGTTTACTGAGATCTTAAAATGTCTGTCATTTTTTGGTCAGAATCTCACATGGATTAAATCCTACAGGTGTCTTTTCACCCTGTCTAAAACAGCTCTTTCCAAACGCTCAGTTTCAGTGCCTGGTTCTTTAAACAATAATGAATTACTACTCACTCCACTCCTTCTGCCATGAGATGAGCATATAGGCATGTTACATAGATGATGGTGTCCTATGGGTGTGAGGTCAACCATGATGTCTGACACATCCACCATTTTGAACCCCTGAAAACTGTTATATAAACTTTATC
This sequence comes from Duopalatinus emarginatus, assembly GCA_028565595.1. Taxonomy (NCBI): domain Eukaryota; kingdom Metazoa; phylum Chordata; class Actinopteri; order Siluriformes; family Pimelodidae; genus Duopalatinus; species Duopalatinus emarginatus. The sequence goes on along the minus strand of JAOVVF010000031.1, from coordinate 10,382,762 downwards.
TACATGGCTGTCCTGTCCTCTGAGGCTGGAAACAGTTGTAGCCATGGTCTGTGTGGTGGTCTGTTCGCCTGACAGCATGACATATTCCTGACTTAATGCTGGAGAGCCTGGACACGAGTAAACAAGTTAAAGAAGAAGAAACAAAAAGATCCGTAACAAACGTGATTTTCAAGCTGTGGGTGGGGATACTGATCAAGCTGGAGGGGTGGGATTATTCCAGTGAGGGCCCACTTTTAAAGTAAAAAGAGGCACAAAATTTGAACCTTGGAAATCTAAGCAATCTCATGTTTTCTTATCTAAGTAGCCCACACAGAACTGACTGGGTTGGTTTTATTTCACAGGTTGTGGGTTGGTAGGTTCTCCAGATACGTAAATGTCCTCTTTAATCTGTAGTAATGATGTCTTACAGCTCCGCCCACTTAACAAAATTTGCATCCCAAACCACATACATGTTCAGTAGAGGAAACCACTATATTAATGATATTTATGCATATAATTATTTAATAATTCATGTTGTACAGTAAATAATTCAGGAGGCAGCATACTGAGCAGTCATGGCCTAGTTGTTAAGGAACTGGTCACGTGACCGGAAGGTCCCGGGTTTGATCCCTGCACAGGACAAGACACGACTGAGGTGCCCTTGAGCAAGGCATCTAACTCCCCCGACTGCTCCCCGGGCGCCGTAGTTTGGGGCTGCCCCCTGCTCCGGGCAAGTGTGTGCACTGCCTCCTAGTGTTCACTGGTGTGTGTGTGTGTGTGTGTGTGTGTGTGTGTGTGTGTGCATGAATAGGTTAAATGCGGAGCTCACATTTCTCTGTGAGCAAACGCAGTAGGCAAGTAGTTCACTTTCACTTGGTTGCTATGGTTGTTGTCTGACTGCTACTTTTAGCCAGCAGTTAGTATATGTTTGATATTTGATTTAAGCCTATATCTTTTAGAGCATGGTGTTTTTGCGTGATCCCGTACTTGGAGCCGAACTGGATGATAATCCTGTTATTGACATTTCGTACCCTGATATAGAAAATCTCTTCCTGAGCAGTTGCACCTTGTATCCGTTTCCCAGATACATTATTAATAATTCAGTAGTGGAAACACAGGTATGTCCAGACTCGGATGAAATCAATCTAATGCATTTTAACACTTTGTGTCTCTGTACCTGGTACCTTTTACATCTCCATGTTGTTTCTCTTTTCTGCTGTTTTAGCTTGCCATTCTGTCCTGTTCACATATTCGTGTATCGAGGCAGATTTAGCAGATGTGCTGAATACTAGGATGTCAAACCTTTGTATTACCATCCACATGCAAAGCAGGATGCTAGTCGAGTGTACACTTTTATCACTGCAAAGAGCAGCAGGCTTTTAAGTCCTCCTCTGCTGCTCAGCTTTAGCTACATTTGGAGGCTGAGGTGCATTTTGGAGCCGTGTCTGTGCACGTGAGCAGAAAAAAAGTGCAGCGTTTGCTTCTTTTTTAAATTTTTTTATTTCTTCCATCTCATATTTTACGCAAATCTGGCAAAAACATATTCATCATTATCTACACTTGTATCAACTCTGTGCACAGGAAAAGTCTCTAAAATAAACACCTGATTAAATGTTTGCTTAGAAATGCGCTGGCTTTTTTTTTTTTCTGCTGAGTTCATCTGTTGGACTGAACAGTTTGGAAGATGCCAGCATCGGAATTAAGCAATCGATCAACTGAGTCGAAAGCGTAGAAAAGTAGAGGTATAACAGTTTCCTCCCTTAACCATTCCATTCGATTAACGATAACGACTTCACAGTTTGATTCAGTTTAATTCTCTGAATATTTAGGAAAATGATGCCTAAATACTTTATTTCTGCATTATGAACAATGCAAAACAATTTGTGTTTTTATATGTATATAATTAAATATATCAAAAAGTGATAAGCAGATTGTTATGTATGTTATGACATTTCTGACCCTGGTACTATAGAAAATCTCTTCGTGATCAGCTGCACCTTGTATTCATTTCCCTGATACATTATTAATAATTCAGTAGTAGAAACACAGTCTAAAAACGAACGAATTCAAGAAATACAGCTTATAAGACTGTTGTTTAGCCCCGCCCACACTGTTCGGAAACTGTCGTAGGCATCGTGCATGTGAATGTGTTTGACAACAACTCTAGTAGATGCACTCACTATAATGCAAAAATGACAAAAAGGTGTGTTTAATTTCCTTATGATATCCAGTCAACCCCACTGTAACTGCAGATTTCATCATCATCATCAAATTCAGAAATATCATCAGAATCTTAAAAACCAGCACCTGGAAATTCCCAGTCTGAGCGTTGTTCACTGTTGTCCACCAATGACATCACATGGTAGAGTTCGAAATTTCTGTAGCGAGCTTTACACACGATCCAGAGAACTAGTCAAATACAGGCAAGAGATCAGGTGATCAGCAGCCAGAATATCAGAGGCAAGACAGAAAGTTGAGTCAGATAAAATGAGCAAGGTACAGAACCAGGTACCTACTTAAAATATGGCTTGGTGAAAGTGAAGTGAAAGCGAACTATTTGCCTACTTTGCTTGCACACAGAGGAATGTGACCTCCACATTTAACCCATCTGTGCAGTGAAACACACACACCAGTGAACACTAGGGGGGTGCAGTGACTACACTTGACCACAGCGGGGGTGGGGGTGGGGGGCAGCCCCAAACCACCGCGCCCAGGGAGCAGTTGGGGAAGTTAGGTGCTTTGCTCATGTGCACCTCAGTCGTGTCTCGCCCTGTGCAAGGATCAAAGTCTGAAACTTCCAGTCACGAGACAGCTGTCCCAGTACAGGTTCAGGAAACCTAAAAGAGCAAAAGAGCAAAAATAGTCTAAGAGAAATCAGGGCTCACAGAAACACAGGCAGACACAGTCTTAGGATCAGAACGGTCGATCCGTGCAATGGACAAGACACGACTGAGGTGCCCTTGAGCGAGGATACTAACCCTCATCTGCTCTCTGGACGCCAAGGTTTGGGCCTGCCCCCACTCCGGGCAAGTGTTTTCACTGCCCCTATTGTACACTTGTGTGTGTGTGTGTGTGTGTGTGTGTGTTACCGCACAGATTAGTGAAATGCAGAAACACATTCCTCTGTGTTCGAATAGTTCACTTTCACTTTCATTACTAAGAAAGGTCTGAGAACGGAAATGAAAGGTAATATCTGGACTGATCATGGGAGCTGTTATAGCCCTATAAGAAATCACACGTTTTTAGTCAGAGTAAAACATGTCATCAGTTTCTCTTGTATTGTTCCATATTTCATGGTGTGTGATGCGTCTCTGATGTGTAAATGTTTCTCTGGATCACTGTGTGATATCTGGGTATGAAAACGTAAAGTATGTTGTACAGTTTATCCCGCTGTGGTCTGATACATGGGGCTGGACTGAAGCCTATTATAATACTGTAGTAATACACAGATCAGCTTGTTATTTTGGAATTGTGTTGTCTGTGTTTTTTGTTTTTTTGTTTTTTGTCTGTGCATTTGGCTGTATTTTTCCTCGTCCTTTATTTGCGTCTTTTTTTCTGTCCTCTTTGTCATGTCTCTGTCATCTCTATCCGTCTTTCGTCCTCTCCCTCATGTCCTGATGATGATCTCTTTCTTTTCTGTCTGTCTGTCTGTCTGTCTGTCTGTCTTCTTTCCCTTCTTTGCTTTGACTTTGTCTCCTAAACGCTCTCTCTTTTCACTCTCCCTCCTTCCCTATCTCCCCCCTTTCTCTCACTCTTCCTCGCTCTTTCTCCCTTGTCTCTCTTTTTCTCTCCCACCCTCCCTCACACCCTCTCTCCCTCTTTCCCTCTCTATTTCGCCCTCACTCACTCTGTCTTTCTTTCTCTCCCTCTCTCCCTCTCTCTCTCCCTCCGTCTTTCTCTCCTTCCCCACCTAGCTCACGCTCACGCTCTTGCTCATGCTCTCTCTCTCTCTCGCTCTCTTCAGTTAGGCTGTTTAATTATTCCCTGTAATCCTCACACTCTGTCTAGCTTCAAGTAAACTGATTCGGGTGTAAAATTTTAGCAGCAGAGCGCCGTCTTAGTAATGCAGAGTAATTCTTAAAAGATCTGTTCTGCATGTCGGCCAAAGGCGTCTACATTCCGTTTTATCATTTTCATATCCGAGAAACCTTCAGGAAAACAAAATATTGTTATGGTGCCTTATAAAATCTAATAGGTTTTCATCAGCGAGTGATTTCTTGTTTGCTTGTAGACGGTACGAAATAGAGCATTATTACAGATATGAATATCACAGAAGGCTCGCTGCTGAGGAATAAAACACTTGGGGGTGTGGTGTTATAAGAAGATAATCACTGATCGGTCGTGTTGTTGTTGTTATGATTATGATGATGATGATTATTATTACTATTATTATTATTATTATTATTATATAAGAGTATGAGATGAAGGCAGCACAGTGGTGTCGAGGTTCAGCGCTGTTGCCTTACAGCAAGACCGGGTTGGAGCCCGGGACGTTCTGTCTTGCATGTTTTCCCCGTGCTTGTGTGGGTTTCCTCAGGGGACTCCGGTTTCCTCCTACAGTCAGAAACAGGCATGTTAGGTTGATTGTAGGTGTGAGTGTGTGCATGAATGAGTGTGTGTCCATTGACAAGAGATTGGAATGCTCAGCCATAGAGCACCATGAGTGTGGTGAACACCGGACATATCCGTACAGCCGACCATGGCGAAATGGTGACAGCGATATACGTCCAGTAAGTAGCCATTACACACCAGTGAGAATCCTTTTCCTAGGGGGCAGCAGTGGGCTTGTGGTTAAGGAGCCAACCTTGTGACCCTGGTTCAATCCCTGATACTGAGGGTACTGATCCACCCCTCAACTGCTCTGACACCATAGACGGGCTTGCCCACCACTCCGGGTATGTGTTCACTGCCCCCTAGTGTGCATTTCACTGCACGTATGGTTTGAATGTAAAGATCATGTTCCTCTAACTAACACAGTGGTCAATGAGTGGTTCACTTTTACTTCGTTGTGACTGCGATGTTTCTCAGCAGGGAAATCAGAGCTGTTCTGTTCGATCCTGTTCCAGGATCAGGGCGGTGGGGTTTTGTTGATCATGTCTGTTCTTGCTCATGGAGAAGATTGCCAGTGTTGGCTCCGTCGTGCTCTTGGGCAGCGAGCTGCTTGTTATGCCATGTGTTATATTTTTTGCGAGACTGAACTTGCAGCAGTGCTTCACAGCATGGTGTTCGGATTCAGGACTTGAAGCCGTGTGGTGGTCAGTATAGCCTGGATGTCAGACTACAATTTATTCCACACAACAGTGGGTTTAACTTCCACAGAGAGAGTTTGATGTAGGACTCTTTTAGTAACTAATGTTAACTTTAACTACCTGAGGAACCTTGGTTTATAGAATGTAGACTATATAGAGTCATTCAGGGGGAGATGCTCTCAGAATGGAATGGCTACTGTGTTCACACCTAGAGGCTATTTAGAAAACTTTATTTGTCCCATATACATTTGTATATATTTAAAAAAATAAAATTTTTTTATCCCAGCTTGTTAAGATGATGTCTGGGTTTCTTTTTTGTCTGTGCTCGTGCCTCTATTTCCCCTGTTTACTTCTTTCTTTTTTCCATTTCTCTCCTTCTTTTCCTCTCTCGATCCCTTTTTCTTTCATCCTCGCCTTTGTTTTCTTCTTGGTCCGCTTTTTTTCAGTCTCCTTCTGCCTGTTTGTCTCTTGACCCCATTCAAGTTCAAGTTCACTGCAGCTTTATTGGCATGACTGAGTGGAGTGCGGTGTTGCCAAGGCATTCTGACAGTAGTTAACTGGGCAGCCGTAGGCTTGTGGTTAAGGAACCAGACGTGGGACCAGAAGGTGGGGCTGTGCGATATGACCAAAATTTCCTATCCCGATACTGGCCTTATTTATATCCTGATAACGATACATATCATCATATAGCACATTTTCTGTGAATTGAGTAATTTTTGTTTTTCAATATAAAAAAATGACCACAGGGGGAAAAAAAAAACATTCTATATGTTGAATTATACAACAGTTAGTTCTGACTCTGCAATGTGATTGGCCGAGAGACGTTCCATGAGTGCTGTTATTACACGATAATCTTATAACACATTATTGCACTGGATCTGAAGCTCTCTATTTATTTATTTGTCATATTTATTTGTTATTTTGTTTATTTATTTATTTGTCATAATAGCTCTCTATTTCTTTATTTGCCTCTCTATTTTATTTCATTTAGCAAATTTGTATGATCCAGCTCTAGAACATTACAGAGATAATAGTGAAATAGTCTCTTTCTTTTTACTTCTCTGGGGGTTAGTTTTTTGTACCGCCTTGTGTTGTTATGGAGAATCATTATGCACCAATGTATACAACATGAAGTAAATGCCCACATCCTTCACTTGCCGTCAGTTCTGTGCAAGTGTACTAATATATAAAGTATACTCAGCCTTTAAGCCACTTTTTAGTGCAGCGCTTCACTCTACATAACGCAGCAATAATATGGTTTATCGCGATAATTCTGGAGACAATTATCGTTTAACTAAATTTACATTGTTCTCCAAGCATTATATATATCATCAATCATTTTAGTGAACTTTATTTTTAATAAATCTTTTTCTAATTATTTTTAATAATACATTTTATGAATCAATGTATTTGTGTTTATCTGTATAATAATTATTGGGTAGTTTATGATTCTCCTCGGCTGTCGTGGTCTGATGTTTCAGCAACGTGCCGTTTAGATGTATAGATGTTTTAGGAGAGGTTCTTAAGACATATTGATATTAAACTGTGGTATAATTGTAGGATTACACTAAAGGTTTGTACTATATTGTGATATTGGCACTGGTGTTCTGCTCTATGATACTCAGCCTGTGGCCTTGTGCCTACATACGCAGCCCTCCAGTGCCAATCTCTCCCGATAAAGCACGAACCTCCATTGTATTATTGCTTATATACACAAAGTCAAACTATTAAAAATATTTTCTGTCGTATGGTATGCCGTGAGAAAAAGACTCTTTCAGTGTCTGGGTCTGGGGTTTGTTTTGTACACTTGACTGTTGTTTTGTGGCTCTCCTCTGTAGGCTCTCTTCATACTGTTCAATGTGATCTTTAACAAATGCAGTAAAGTGTGTATTTTGCAACAACAAAACAGACAATAGAGCGTAATATTAAACAATAGACGTTTTTCTATCATCACACAATATATCACACATTAGTGTAATCACACTTAATTAAGTATTCAAAAATATTTTTTTTGATCTCATCGTCGGTTTCTAATGTTACTTAATGTTTTAAATGTAACTTTGTGTATGTGATTGTTCAGTTGTGAACAATAATTTGTTTAGTTTTTAGAGTAGCAGTGATTTTTGACTGGTGATGAACAGGTACAAGGAGGATCTATCATGTCCCAAGAGGACAATGTGCCATCACACACGTCTATGGTTACAGGAACACTCATAGGAACACTTATAGTCGTAACTCCCAAGTGCTCTCTGAGTGCTGCGGATAGGGGATGTCCACCGGTCTGGGCATGTCTGCTCACTGCCTCCTAGTGTGTGTGTCAAATGTGGAGATGCACAGTGGACAATTTCACTTACACAAAATAATACAATCAAGACTCAGGCAACTTTTATAGAATTGTTTATTAACAAATTAACGATTACTAATGTATTGATTAAAGGGTAACTTAGTATTTATTCTCTTCCTCCTCTTTTTATTACTGTTATACACCATCTTCAGGCTTTCAGGTTTGTGACCAGCTTCTCTATCCTTGAGAAGAGCCTCCATTTCTTCCACCTTGGAGCGCAGGAGCTCAGGAACTGAGATCATGTCCATGATCTTGAAGTTGTTGGACACCTGAACAAGCATCCATGTGATCTCATTGGCCTGCTCTGGGTTGAGGTTTTCAACCAGCGTCAACAGATGATCGTGTGCCATCCTGATTCGATCTCCAAACTCAGCGAACTCCAGGATGTATATCGTCAGCTGCTTCAGTGGATATGTGGGTACAGCTGTGGTCTCCTGGTCCTGCTGCAATTCACTCACAGACTTTGCAGGTGTAGAAGCTGCTTCATCTGGAGATGTTTCTACAGCAAGTACATTCTCCACAAATGGAGAGGTCTTGACCTCTGGGGAGCTTTCCACAACTGGGTCTGTGTCGACAGCTGGGTTGTTCTCCTCCGAGGATATCATGTTAACCACTGGGATGCTCTCTTCAGCTGGGACGGTCTCTTCAGCTGGGACGCTCTCTTCAGCAGGGACCATCTCTTCAGCAGGTGTTTCTTCAGTCACCAGGAGACTTTCCTCAGCTGGTATGCTCGCCACTGGTGCACATTTTTCCACCGGTGGCACCCATTCTGCCACTGGAGCAGTGTCTGCAGCTGACGCAGGGACGTATGTAAAGTCTTTACTTTTACATGTTATCTGACTGCTCCGTGGTGTCACGGCATCACCGGTCTGATGATGCACCACCTCAGGCTTATACTGAGACTTGGGGGTCTGCACGGTGTTTGGGTCCAGATCCAGGTGAGTCTCGGGCCTCCTGCCCCACATCTGTCTATCAGCTTTGGTGAAAATTCTCCCAACATACACCTGCTTGCCGAACAGCACCTTCCGGTTCATCTCAGCCACAGCCCTCTGCGCATCCTCATGTCGCAAGAACCTTGCAAAGCCGAAGCCTTGGGATTTTCCCCTGTCATCGGTCACGACGTGGACATGGAGGGTGTAACCAAACCTGCTGATGATGTCCCTCAGCTTCTCATCATCCACATTTTTGTCCAGGTTTTTTACATAAATGTCAGTAAATGGTTGAGAGCGGGCGCCCGCCTCTGCCTCGACCTGCTGAGGGGTCTTAAAGGGCTTAACAGTCACTTTACGGTCATTCAGTAGCATTCCATTTAGACTCTTCATCGCCCTTTCGGCTGCCTCTGGACACTCAAATTGAGCATATCCGTAGCCTTTCGGCTCGACTACTTTGCAGGACAGGACCGTCCCGAAGGCTGAGAGGGTGTCAAAAAGGGCCATGGAGTCGATGGATTTATCCAGACCCTTGAAGAAAATGTTGCCTTTTCCGCTGGTCCTCAGAGTGGAGTCCTTCCGATTCCACATGACTCTCATGGGCCTCCCCAAAAGGAGCTCATTGTTGAGCAGGTTTAGGGCTCTCTGACGAAACCGAAGCTGCGCAGGGAGCCGGTGTTCCTGTCCCTGCAGACACAGACGGACTTAATGTGTCCTACAGTG
>JAOVVF010000031.1:10363422-10373438 GCA_028565595.1 Duopalatinus emarginatus | reverse complement strand
AAAACATTCTGCAATCATTTAAACCATGTGTAATCCTCAGTATACGCTAAACAGGCTATACTTTGACATTGCACATTCAAATATATATTGCATACACCTCACATGTCTTCTAGTCCTGGTTATCCAGGGTCTGTTCAATCTTCGGACAAGTCTAGTGCTTTGTTTATTAAGAACACATCGGGATTGGTCGGACAGCTGAGATACATGAATGCGGTTTAAAGTTAATAAATGTTCAATGTTAGGCAGTTTTCTAACTTTTGCTTGCCTCACCATTATCACAGTCAATTATGTTTAATTATTTCCAGGTGCCAAAAATTGTGGTCACAAATAAAGCCAAATGAATTGTAGTGCGACTCCTCCCCCAGATGCACTTTTCTTTATTAGCAGGGTTGACCGAGGAAGTGAGTGCCTACACGAGTCCTGTTTCAGCTCTATTGTATTTTTACTGACCTTGCACGATGTCCTTGAAGAGGAAAGGGAAGAGATAAACGAATGCTCGGATTTAGACGTATTGCGAGCCTTGACTTGGTAATGAGCTTTGTTACCGATCCCATGTTAGTTGGTGTGTGATGTAGTAATGTATGACTCTGCATTACACACAGATTCCCGGAGTGATTTATGACCTTCCTGGAGTTGTCAGTAGCACACCAAATACCTCTCCCTCGGGCCTCTACTTGCAGTGGGAGGAGTAAGTGTTCCTCTCATCTTCCTTTTTGTCTCTCCTTGGTTCTCTCTGGGATCCAGGAGCAGTTCTGACTTGCAGGAGATCTGAGGTGTCAGGTGAAGTGCCACAATAAGGTTTAAAAGAGGAAGGCTTTTTTCTTCTTCTTCTTCTTTCAAATCTCTTATCTGCAGAAGACTGGAGAAAGGACAACTGGAGTCCAGGTTGCTCCAGTTAAGAGTGGGTGAAAGTGTGTGTGTGAGTGTGTGAGATTGGAAAGGCTATGTCTGCGGTGGTGAGGAGAGCACTGGGGCGGAGGTGTCACTATTATGGGCTGCTGGCTCGCACCAGGCGCTGGAGGCAGGGCCGCTCACGCAGTCGGAGCCGAGCAGCCAACAAGGGTAAATAACACTTCAATCATGCTTCCTGCTCCTGCTGTGTGCTAATGTACACCACTGTTCCATCGTGCACAGGAAAAACAAGAGCGCGGGGCAGAACAAAGTGTACTTTTTAGGTTATACATGCTGCAGGAGCACAATAGGTGATTAGTGTGCAATATATATTTAAGGCATCATGGAGTGTATAGTCATACTTTTACTAACAAACACAACCCACAGACTTGTTTTTTTTTTTGTTTTTTTGAAGTGTGTATGTGATGCTACATGGGTCAAAGTTCTCTCTCAGTTGCATGTCAGTAGTCAGCAGTCAGTGTTTGGTGGCTGGGTTGGTTGGACCTTGGATTCTGGCTCTTAGTCATTGGGTCTTTAGGAACCAACATGTTTCAAGACTGCACATTTGCGGCAGTTTGTGCAAAGTGACATGGTAAAATTCAAGACCATTTTTATGCCTTCATATTAAACTCATTATGAGCTCTATAAATCTTAATGTTTGACTTGAATTTGACTTGTTTGACTTACACATACCTTTAGAAGTTCTTCCAACTTGCAGTACCTAATGCACTTATGTTCTTAGTCTATCAATAGTAGGATAGCATGATGATTCGTAGGAAGTCTAGCAAAGATCCCATGTGACCGGTGGATACTGACAAGACGGGTCTGCATTGTGTTGGTTTTTATTCTGTTAAAATGAAATACAAATACAAATAAACAGCTTTTAGCTCTGGATAGGCAGGCGCCTCCTTTCTCTTCTCCACACCTTTCCGCCTTGAGACATGTGCAAAAAGGGCACCAATATTCCCCACTGCACTGTATGTTTACAGGCTAATAAACATAACAGATTAGCATTTTATGGCGATACAAACTCATAATTATGTTAGTTTACAGCATTTCGCTGTACTAGCATAGCTGAATAGTGGCTTAGCATGACCATTTTAACTCAAATATACAACGTTTAAACAGGTATAAAATAAAAGCGCTCTGTACCTGATAGAAAGAAATAAACAGCCTTTAGCTTTGGATAGCTGGGCGCCTCCTTTCTCTTCTCCACTCCTTGGGACAGGGTTAGCTAGCCTGCATGCTAGCATACTCCATACGATGCAGCGTGTGTGTGTGTGTGTACATACTGCTAATCGTGCATCGTATGAAGTACGCTAGCATGCAGGCTAGCTAACCTTCTCCCAAGGAGTATATATATTACCTTCAATATTGATTGCTAGCAATGTACACTACCCCACAATTGTTGGTGATAGACCGGAGGACATATGTAGAGCAATTTATTGATTTATGATGATCTCAGGCTATAGATCAAAACAGTGCTTTGCCTGACACCTACCTCGCCGCCTCGAGACATGTGCAAAAAAGGGGACAGGCAAGGTAAGGGAGAGAGATATATGAGAGGGGGAGGAGAAGGGGGGTGTCCCAACCTAGCTACTCCATAAACATGGGCAAATATAAGGGAAAGATTTTATATACATAAAAAAAATACATTACATCCATTAATACGGCATTTTTCATCTGTCAGCTGGGTTCTGTGGAGTCTTGAGATCTCGGTTTTTTAGAAGCAACTTGGCCTCAGATTCATCACGTTAAGTCAAAGTAAACTTTTCTCGTCATTCAGGCTAGATAGCATGGAATGCTCAGCTGAAGGAGATTGCAAGGTCCACATGCAGCCATGATTCCTTATACATGGTATATACAGTAATATTAGTGACAGACTTATGGCCAAGATAACATACTGGGTTATGTATCATATGTGATATACATACATACATACATACATGCTTGATTGTTCAACACCATACATTCAAATCCAGTCATGTTGACTTATTGTTATTTACCATTATTCCATACTATACCTACAAAATGTTATACAATGTGTATATAACCTGTTGATCCCTACATCATTTTTTAGTAAAGGATGTAGTTTCTGAACAGGATGCAGTCCAACCTCTAATCTGTCTCATCACGCTTTGGCTCGTTGTGTTGCGTCGAGCTGTAAACTGGGAAACTACAAAGCCGTAATAGTTAGCTGGAATTTCTCTTGGCCCTGCCTTTCCCATAAAGCCTATCCCTAAGCATGGTTTCAAATCAGTGGGAAAGGCTTTTCATCCATGGAGGTTTGGAGGTGGCTTTGCTGTAGGAAGCTGTGCTGTGAGGTTTCGAAGTGCAGGAGGCTTCTAAAGTGCTGAAAGGAGATGTAGTATACACACTGTTCCTGAAGACTTCCTGTGATGATTGGGGTTTAGTGATGTTAGAAGAGTATGAGAATTTCCTATGACCTCATTTGTTTGGCTGGTTAGCCTCTGCTGAGTAATGGAGATGATGAAGTTTTGTAAGTCCATAAAGAATGCATTTTTTTTTTACACAGCCACTGAGATGACATGGTACATGTAAGTTACATGGTATATAAAACATACTGCACAGATAGTATACAGATGTGGGCCATTTGTCCCAAAAAGTATCTGGGCCACTTCTGCATTGGTAATTAGCTAGTTGTACATGTGGTTGAGTTGTGGTCCGTTTCTTTCAGTGTAGGTATAAGGGGATTAAGATGTGGCCTTTTCAAGTGTGTGAACCGGCTGAGTTACAGCATCCGCATCTGGGCCTCTTTTGTATTATGGGGTATGTGGGCCAGATTTGGGCCATATCAGATTTGCTATTTGGGTTGAAGTCATGGCAACTGGGATATAACTTTTAGCCTATGTCACCTTAAAGGCTAACCATGAGCTAACATGAAAGTGTCAAACAAATAAAGACTGAGGAATTTGAGTTCCTAACCTGTGATAATCGATAGTCAGTAAAACGTAAATTTTTTTTACGAATTCAAAAACTACGTCTTAAAAGACTGTTGTTAAGCCCCGCCCACGCTGTTCTGAAACTGTCGTAGGTGTCGTGTGTGTGATGTATGTAGTTGACAACAAGAATAGTAGATGTGCTCACGGTAATACAAAATGACAAAAAGGTGTGTTTAATTTACTTATGATATCCAGTCAACCCCACTGTCACTGCAGATTCATCCTCTTCATCAAAATTAGAAATATTATCGGAATTTAAAAAACCAGCACTGGCAAATTCCCAGTCCAAGTGTTTTCCACTGCGTTGTCCACTGTTGTCCACCAGTGATGTCACACAGTAGAGTTTCCGTAGCGAACTTTGGTTTTTCCATCATTTTAATCAAAAGCAAATTAAGCTGCTATTTTCATGGTAATTAATGTCTATAGATTTCAGTATCTAAAACAATTTCTAAAACAATGTATCTAAAACAATGTAAAATCAACAGGGGGGTCCATTAGGTGGTACTTTTCCTTTAAGTGATTTCTTTCAGTAAAACAGCTGATGTCTTGGGACTGTTCTGTGGGCAAAAACTCTTTGGAACTACTCTTTACATCCGTGGTGAGCAGAAAAACATAATCAGATTTCCACCCTATAAGCCAAGAATAGGAATCTGAGGCTACACCAGGAATAGATACTATGAACTGAGTATGATGTTTCCACAGCATATTAATTTTCATATAAAATGTCTTGGCGTTGACGTTGGTTCCTCATAGCCACAACATAAGAATTCGTTATATCAGTAATTCATTAATTTGTTCCTTGGTTAACCCGTGGATTGAGCCTGTAAATTAGTTGCAACATCCTATTAAGAAAATGAACCACCATGTTGCCTCAGAGACCATCGTTCATTTGCTCTTTTGTTTGTTTGTTTCTAAATTTGGCTAGCTTATTTCCCCTCATTCCGCTTTTCCATTATTTGAGTATCTCTTTCCTCTCTCAGCAGATCACACTCTCTTCTGTTGATGCTTAAACACAGCTCCTGAATGTGTTGCTTCCCCTGTCTTATCGCCTGTGGGGATACTTTTTTTTTTCAACAGCCACACTGATTAGAGCTTTCCGCAGCTATTGTATCTCTGTGAGTCTGTGTGTGTTTGTTTTGGGTGTGTCATAAAACATGAGGGAACAGTTGAACACATACATGACTGAATAATAATGAATTCCAGCTTTGTTTTTAATAAAAGCACCCTGCACGTGCCATTTTAAACAAATTCAACGGTGAATAATTGCTATTCATTTTTTTGTCAAGCCCCAAAAATACTAAAATGACTTAAATATCTCTCCTCAATGACCTTCATTAAAAAACACCAGAGCACTGCATGTTCTGGTAGAATCCCAAATGGACAGCATAATCTAACCTAGCCACCTAATACAAGGCTAAGCTGTTTATCCTACTACTAGGTCCTGCAGGATGCTGTAGACTGTCCTATTGGGTGGAATGCAAGAAAACACCCTGGAAAAGTCACCAGTCCATTGCAGGGCAGACAGACAGACAGACATAGACATTACCTTGGGACAATTTAGTTATTTACCTATGGGAGAAATCCAGAGCTCCCAGACGACAACAACACAGACACTAGGAGAACATGCAAAGTCCGCACAGAAAGCATTCTGACCACCTGGTTGGGAGTTTAAACCCAGGCCTAGACCTTGCTAAATGCTAGTTTGTAGTATTTAAGTATCTGAGCTGTGATTTGTTCAATAGCTGGTCATCCCGTCCAACTACACAACTGGTAGTGGTGGCTCACCAGTTAGTGCTCTGGGTTACAGATCAAAATTTTGGGGGTTCAAACTATAAGTACCTCCAAGCTGCCACTGAGCAATGCCCTTAACCTTCTCTAGGGTCTGCTCTAGGGGCGCTGTATCCTGGCTGACCCTGTGCTATGTCCCCAACATCCTAACAAGCTGGTATATGTCAAGAAAAGAATGTCAGTGTATTGTAATGTGTATATGATTAATATAACGTCTTCTTATTTTGTAATAACAGCCAAAATCTGTACATTAGCTATGTTAGCTAATTGGTTTACTGAATTCTTGGGCTAAAGGTTTCTGGTTTCTACATTGTTACAAAGTTTTTTGGAAATAGTACGAGATTTTAGGTAAGATTGCATTTAAAACTAACAGGGATGGTTTTTCATAATGCAGTGAAGAGACGAAATGCTAAGAAAATCTACCAGTCAAAAATATTAGATCATTTTAATATAGGAAGGCACCAGAAATGGGGGAGAGGGGGATACTTTTTTTTTTACTTTTCCAACAAAGGGTTAGGGTTAGGGTTAGGGTTCACTTAATTCTAATCTAAAAAGTTTAAGCTAATTAAAGAAAGGAAGACGAGCTGTCTTCTGCAAAAAAGCTGATAATGTCACTTGTCGCATCCTGTTGCCAAAAGGCAAAAGTAATGTTATAAAATTACCCCTGCCTTCTTTCCAAAATGTGAATAAATAACATGATGAAAGCCACTTTAGTGCAATTTCTCCCTGCTTTAATCGACTCGGCTATCTCAGACTAATAGTGCAGACTCATCCTCACGTCTCAGAGATTCATTAATGTTCAGTCCTTTGAATTTCAAACCTAAAGTGACTGTCTGAACTGCCGAATGACCCCCGTTTCCGTGCTTCCTACCGCGCTCGCATTGAAAACTCAAGAGTCGAGACCGTTATTAAACCTCACAGAAAGTTCCTGCACTTTTTCGACCTGATAAAGATGTTCAGAGATGAAAAGCATGTATGTATGAGGGAGAAGAAAGGGACTCTAAGACTGACAGGAGGACGAGTAGATTCTGTATGTGAATTGTCCCGCATGTGATCGACTGAGAGAAAAGAACGCCGATCCAGCCGGAGTAATTGACTTTCCATCTGCTCTCTCCGCTGTACTCCTAATTCCAGCTGCAGGGAGCTTATTCTCACTACGCTTGTTTGTGTGTAAAATTGCTTGCCTAATGATATTGTTCCATATAAAGTTCTTGTATGTGAAGCCGAACACTGCTAAAGGGCTTTTTAATTCACTGGTTGGAGCCATTATTGTTCATAGGCGTACCTGTTATATTCACCTCTTGTTACCACAGTGGTGTTGTATTCTCACAGCTGATTGGACAGAAAGTGTTGATTAATTTTTCATAACAGCAGCTGTGAACATTTTGCGTATTGACAATTATGGCATTTGGCTTCCATTTATCTCATTTACTCAACTGAGCAGTTAAGGGCTAAGGGCCTTGCTCGAGGGCCCAGCAGGTGCAGCTTGGCAGTGCTGGGATTTGAACTAAACATCCTCATGTCTCATGCCTTTATCATGTATAGATCTGCTCCTTGTTCTGAAATCAAGACTGCCATAAATCCATAACGTTTCTTCTAACTATTCTAACTACTCACAAATATATTGAATAGTAAAGAGGGTCGCACGGAGGGTCGCACAGGTGAAGTGTGCACAGGACAGCTCCAATGACCTGATGTTGTTGGTTCGATCCTTGCTCTAGTCTCCGTCTGTGAGGAGTTTGGTGTGTTCTTCTCATGTCCACATGTGTTTTTGCAGGGTGCTCCGGTTTCTTCCCACCCAAAAAATACACATTGTATGGTAATTGGACAGTGGCAGATGGTAATGGAGTAAATGTGATTTGTTACTGTGGGTACTGTAAAGTGGGTTTTTTTGTGTATCTGTATTTTACTGGAGTATTTTTATTTTGGGGGACTTTAACTTCGCTACATTTCTAAGTCAGATATATTTTACTTTTTACTCGACTACATTATGAGAAATCGCTTGTTACTTTTATTTCATGCATGCTTAAAAATGTAACATTTCAGAAACGAAAGAACTGCATTATCACACCAATCAGGTTATAGAGCGCAGTTTGTTAAAAGTGGGTTGGGCTAGACAAAATTGGCCCGTGTATCTTTAGGTCGTTGGATTTTCATTTCATAAACAGAAATGTATAAATGAATGTTTTTTTATTTATGTTTTAAAATCCAAATACAAGAAACTGAGAAATAAGGTTTTTTTTCGTTTTCCTTGTCAGAACTAACAAATACAAAACGTGAAAGCGAATCATATCTGTTTTCTTTCTTCATAAAACAAATTAAAATCATAATGAAACAAAAACAGGAAAAGGCTCCGTCTTTTCATTTTTCTTAAACCGAAAGTTTAAGGTCGTTGTCAAGGCAACTGGAGGCGTGTAAAATAACATTAGTGTTCAATAACAATGGTTCTAAATATTTGTATCAGTGCAGGTTAAAATCTACTCAAATGGAAAGTAATACATACTTATATAAAGTATTATGTTAATATTACGTTCTGTATGCTACAAAACAGTTTTTCAAGGGTTCTTTAGTAAAGAAAATGGTTCATTACTAAATTAAACTCAGAACCCTGTGCATAATTAAATGGTTCTTTGCACCGTAGAGAGGTTCTTCAGATTGATAGAGAATGTGCTGTAGAGGGTTCTATACAGAACCTTTCTAAAAAAGGTTGTATATGGCACTAAAAATGGGTTCTTCTACAGTTACAAGTCTTACATTGTAACTATAGTTCTGTACAATAAAGGTTTTCAGAAAGGTTGTGTATAGAACTTGTAACAAAGTTGCCAATAAATCTTAAACCAAAACTGCTTCTTTACAAAATGTAATTTCACAGTCATTCGGTTTGACCTAATGAACAAAGTTTGCCTTTAGTGTTTTATGCTTTATGATAATTTTAATAGATTTCAGTGTCAGACTAATTAATGACGTTGTAATGAAATATTGGTGGACCAAGAGTGACTTTTTTACCTAAAATGAGTCAATTAATAAAGAGTCTTGTTACAAAAATGATAATAGGACATTAGAGCCATAGTAAATCAGGATCCTTTTACTTCTGATACTTAAGCACATTTGAAGGTAATAACTTTTGTACTTTTACTCAAGAGAAAATCTAAATGGAGTAATGAGTACCTTGGGTATCTGTACCCAAGTGTTTTTACTCTAGTGCATGATTTGTGTACCTCCTTCACCACTGGAATTAAATGTGCTAATTTGCTCTAGGTGTAAGAGAATAAGTGTGTGTGGTACCCTGCAGTAGACTGACGCTTTCCAGGAAGTAGTCCTGCCTTGTTTACAATGATTCCGGGTGGGCTTCGGACAAATCGTGACCCTGACGGACGAAGCAGATAAGAGAATTGCTGTCAGTAGGGGTGAGATATTCAGAAAATAAAGCGTTTTTGTTCTATGCAGTAATACTAAAGACTTCCATCCTACGTCTTGCCTCTTTTCTCACCATCTTTGCAGCAACGGCTCCCTCAAGACAAGTATATTTGCCGACTTTATCTTTATCCGTACCCAACAACAGCTGTGCCTGTCCACAACGTGACATTCCTCCTACATAAGCATCATCGCTCAAAACAATGTGCTGCTTTCACTGAGCTGTATTCACATCACTATAGCATCCATCTGTTCTTCTCTGTCTTCTTTCTCTTACTCATTCTCCACACTTTCTGCAGTCACCGCAAGTAACTTGGGTTTCATAATTGCTGTGATTTGAGAGAGAGACAGAGAAAGAGAGAAAGAGAGAGAGTGTGTTGATGACTAAGGAGCTTTGCATTGTGTCACCAGTTTGATAGACAGACTCCGGTCCTGATGCTGAAGAACGGCGTTGGCAGAACCGTTACAAAAGTTCAGATCTCTGGACGACAACGACCTTTTCATATCCGGCTGACACTGGAGACTCCTTCCTTCACTATAATAAGAGCATGTTTGTAATTAGTTTGTTGTAAAATTAGGTGCTGCAGCTGCTATACAAATCCCTGTTTACGCTGTTACTATAGAAATAATAACTCAGTCTAAATGATATGTACACTGAAGTGCCAGAAATACTGGTACACCAACTTAATACCTGCTATGTCCCCCAAGGGAGCAAAAACAAACAGAAGTACAGCAGGACATGGATTCCAAGTGCTTGTGGAAATATTCTGTGGACAATAAACACCATACTTTCTGCAGACCAATTAACAACTCCAAGATCTGGTGACTTAGGTGTGTGGGGCAGCCTTGGCTTGACTTGGTTAGGGAACCGGTCTCATCGCGGGTTCGATCCCCACCCAGGGCAAGAAACAACTGAGGTGCCCTTGAGCAAGGCACCTAACTCCCCTAACTGCTCCCCGG
>JAOVVF010000031.1:10282863-10292912 GCA_028565595.1 Duopalatinus emarginatus | reverse complement strand
CGTGTATAATATGGAGACACTACATATTCTAACACTTATAATAAACCTATTACAAGCTGCGTTGTTATTTCACAACCTGATGTCTTTTTTAACTTTTAATCAGCATACTGTGTTCTTTGCAACAGTCAGAGATAGAGCTGTTTTCCAGCATGAGAAAGGACTGAGAGTGTCAGATTTTGTGTTTTCTCAGTAACAAGCTGCATTTCTTCAGTCTTGTTAACACCAAGAGAAAGTGAAGGAATGACTGTTCCTAGCTGTTATAACAGAGCAGATATTAAATATCTAACTATAAATGGATAAAAAATGACGCTCTTTAATAAATTAAAATATAATTACTGGCAAACTGCTGTCAGATAAGAGTAATGAAATACTTTGGGGCGTGATTTTTATGTTATATTAGAGGATCAATGAGCAACTTTGAGGTTGTAAGTCTAACTCTTTATTATATATTCACGTTTCCATTTCGGCCATTTCGGCCTCATTTATACAACTTGAGGATTAAGGGTCTTGCTTAAGGGCCCAACAGTGGCATCTTGGTGGTGGTGGGATTCAATCTCTTGACCTTCTGATCATTTAAAACATATTATGCACTAAACTAACACTTAAGTGCTACAGCTGTATTACTCCACCCCGGTCTTGATTAATTTAATTCAGTCTGATTTGTGTCGCACTTTTAACAATGGACATTGTGTGAAGCACCTATACAGCATTATTATGTATACAACAGAGGTCACTAATAGATGGACTGTGGTCCAGGCCCAGACCCAGACATTGTCCTATCTGGGCTGAGGCCTATAAATAGTAAAATATTGAGTATTATTATTCTTAATGGACGTCACATTTCTAGCATTTACGTTGTAGGTTTAGCAGACCAAACACATGTGTTGTCAGTATCACAGGTGACGTTTCTCAGCCAATCAGATGTGTGTATTATGACTGAGTCACACAAGCACACAGGAGACTGGAGGTGAGAAACAGCGGTGCGAATAAAGGGAGTCAGAGAGAAGCTCATTCACATGGGGGTGCTCTAAACTGAGAAACAGTAAACGTGTTCTTAGACCCACTCAAGTCTGATCTCAGAACACAGAAAATAATCATACCCACTCAAATCTGATCTCAGAACAGAAAATAATTATACCCACTCAAATCTGATCTCAGAACACAGAAGATAATCATACCCACTCAAATCTGATCTCAGAACAGAAAGTAATTATACCCACTCAAATCTGATCTCAGAACAGAAAGTAATTATACCCACTCAAATCTGATCTCAGAACAGGAAATAATTATAACCACTCAAATCTGATCTCAGAACAGGAAATAATTATACCCACTCAAGTCTGATCTCAGAACAGAAAGTACCCACTCAAATCTGATCTCAGAACAGGAAATAATTATACCCACTCAAGTCTGATCTCAGAACAGAAAGTAATTATACCCACTCAAGTCTGATCTCAGAACACAGAAGATAATCATACACACTCAAGTCTGATCTCAGGACCCAGAAAGTAATCATACCCACTCAAATCTGATCTCAGAACACAGAAAATGATTATACCCACTCAAGTCTGAGCCCACAGAAAACCCACTTTATTTATTTTTCATCCAATTCATTGTAAACTGACTATAAATATTGTTAAAATATATTAAATTGTAATTTTACTGTAATTTGATTTGATATTTAGTTGTTGACGACATAATATTAATTGATATACCTCTCCTTTATAAGGCTACTTTAATATATAGAATATTGTTATATATATAGGATATACCTTAAAATTTAAGAAATTGTTTATAGGATATTGTTTTAAATCCTGGCAGGTTAGACATTATGATGTTCCGGACTTCGGCATGAGGAAATCTTGGACCTTATTGAAAATGATTTAAATACCCCTGGTATACATGTATAATGTACAGAAATGTATATACATGTATATAAATTGACATACCATGTAATGAATACTACATATTTATACACACTACCCGTTCTTACATACTGCTTTTATGTACTGTTTAGTATGTGCTGTTTTAGATGCAGCCTATGTATGTCTTTATGCTGTCCATCATAGTGAATTTTAGAGTGTCCACGTATAGCCATCGTCAGCAGCAGCAATTATTTTCCCATAACAGCACAGACAGTTCGTCTGGACCTTAGTGCTGCGATGCAAGTACCTGTGCACACACACCACTCTACTTTCCTGAGTCATCTCTGAACTCTTCCTCCTGTGTTCACACTGTGTGTTGATGCTCCTTCGTCGATGTCGTCTTTTGTCTGTTCAAGTCCTCCGAATGCTGATGATGCTGAGTAAAATCTGTGAGATCGGGATGCAGTTGGAGCGCTGAGAGATTAGCAGATTAGCAGCAGGGCTTCAGGTCAGAACCTCTAGGAAGCCAAAGCTGAGCTTGGTGGCCATATTGAATTCTGAGCTCTTTGAGTCTTGCCAAGGTTGCAGGACTCACATGGAGCATGTCATCCATGACTATAGTATAGAAACATCAGATCTCAGGAATAGAGAGAATTTTATAATATTTCATATAACATTATATAATATAATACTATATAGTGCTTTGCTTTCAGTCTGGGATTGTCATAGGATATAATATTTATTTTTCTCTTTGTACAGTGGTCTATAGGCAGTCAATACTTTTCCCATCAACTGGATATCCTTAATTGCTCCATTCATCATCTGATTTGACCAGAATCAATTTCTGTTCACACACAATTCACTTTCTTTTACCGTTCTGACACTATATAAATCATTCACCTCTTTTCACATCTTGAAACGGTCAATACAATTCAAAGAGATTTTTTTCAACCAGTCCAGAGAGGCTAGGGCTCTGACTTTTCTGGGTTTTCTGAACTCAGACACAGAGAAAGAATGCGGCAACGAAGGAGAGAACAGGATGAATGAGGCATCTGATCAGACTGGATATTAAAATTGCAGTACATATGCTTCGAGCTAAGACTGTCCGGTCGGCCAGTATAAAAAGCTGATGGTTGATCACAGGTTGTATGGTGTGCTTTGTGCTTTTGTGGTTTTCATAGTTTCCACCATGTGATAGCATCACCACGTTGCCCATGAGAACCGACTCTGGGCGTCAGGAACGCGGAACACGCCGTGTAGTGTGATGTAAGCAAAAAACAGCGCTGTGGCATTTGAGATGCACCACTCATTAATAATTTATTGGACGTCTTTAGGTTTGAATGTGGCAAGCATCTGCCATCCAACAGCCTTAGGCAACATCACATTTATTTTTGTTCAGAGCTGCAGAGCGGGAGAGTCGACCATTCTTCTACAGCACATCCCAAAGACTTTCAGTGATTTTTAAAAAAATGTATTTATCTAATGCTACGACAAATTACCAATAATTTCAGTTTTTTAATATATTACGAGACCACAGTCGTACCATGAACAGTATCTCTTAACCAATAAACTACAAAGCCCTCCATCCTCAACCTTACAGCTTTACCTCTTACAGTTATAAACCACTGACACTGGAGACTCCTTCCAATAAAGTGTGACATTTTGTCATTGTGTCATTCTGTTGTGATGCAGGACTTCCTCACTGACCTGATGATGTCGGAGGTCGATCGGTGTGGAGACAACGAGCACCTGATCTTTCGGGAGAACACGCTGGCCACCAAAGCCATTGAGGAATATCTCAAACTGGTGGGCCAGAAATACCTACAGGATGCTTTAGGTAAGGTTTTTACTTTAAAACGTTGATTTCTTTTTTTCTTATCTTTTTGGTTTAAAGAAAGAACCATCAATCTAGCATAAAGTCTGTCGACTATTGCTCTAGAGATACAATCTGGAGTATATAAATCAAAGCAAAGACAGTCAAAGACAGAAGATTTCTGAACTTTTCTCTCTTATGCTGGGATCAGGTTACATGAATTTAACCCAAAGTTCAGCACAATTGCGACGCATCCAATGAGCATCAGGGATGTGGAACACGCCATGTAGTGTGACATAAGCAAAGACCAGCGCTGTGGCATCTGAAATGCCTCACTCGTTAATATTTTGTTGGACGTCTTTAGCTTTAACTATGGCAAGCGTCTGCCGTCCAGCAGCCTTATGCAACATCACAACATTTATGTCTATTCAGAGCTGCATAAATTTTTTGGTCGAGTTCTCGTTGAGGATGAGAGAGTAGACCATTCTTCTACAGCACATCCCAAAAGCTTTCTATGGGGTTAAGGTCAGGATTGTGAGGTGGCTAAATGATTCCTTACTGATTCTGTCTATTTGACTCTTCATCCTGGGATATACCCATGCCATCAAGATACAAATAATCCATTGATTCATTACATTCAGGTTCTCAGCTGACCAATTAAAGCAACCCCAGATCATAACATCATAACCTCCAGATACCCCAAATCCAGGTAGTGGGTTTTTTTTTGCCTGGCAGCCCACTATAAGAAGATCATCTCATTTCCAGGAGGTTAATATAAACAAAGGAATATGAATGTTTGGATTTTAGAGCAATGAATTCACTAGGGGTTAAATTTCCTTATTAAGAATTCCATATTTTTGAATCAGCATACGAGATTATGTATTATATTGAGTATTAAATCATAGGCTATTATAAAACATACACAGATACCTACATTTTTCCATTCCCTGCTGTATAGCCTTACACTTGGTGTGTGTGTGTGTGTGTGCGTGTGTGTGCATGTGTGCGTGTGTTAGGCGAGTTCATCAAAGCGCTGTACGAATCAGATGAAAACTGCGAAGTGGATCCATCCAAGTGCTCCTCCAGCGACCTGGCCGAGCACCAGGGCAATCTGAAAATGTGCTGTGAGCTTGCTTTCTGCAAGATCATCAACTCCTACTGGTAATACACTGGCTCTACTCTCCTGCCTGTACACATGCACCACCAACATGAAACACACAGTGTGGCTTAATGAAATCCGTCCCTCTAATCCAGTAGTCTGGTCATGACTTGTAAATAGGTGGCTGATTGAATCATTCGTGTCCGTGTCTGTTCACGTCTCTTTGTGTAAGGGCATTAAAAAATGCAGACGCAGCAAAATTAAAAATGGAAATGCAACCTTCAGGGGTCAGGACAAAGCATTCCTGTTTGTCAGTGAGGAATCTGAGTTAAACTTAATGAAAGTTCAATAGTAAAAAAGGTGTAAGTGTAAGCATGACCTTTACAGCGGTAATGCAGTAATTTCCAGAATTGCACCTAATGACCTCAGAGGAGAAAGTAAATAAGGACAGAAACGACTCCTCGGATAGGAACGCAAGACCTGATGTAAACCATGCTCACAACTCAAACCCTTACCTTCTGCAAGAAAAAAATTCAAGTACATATTTATAAATGGAAAAGATTCATTCAATTAATTTAAATGATCCATTTGTAATCAATTAGGGTTCCTTCACATTTGTTCGAACCCTGGTGCATTTTCACCCTCAGCATGGATCTTAAGGTAGGTGACACCATAGAAGTCACACAAAATCAGAGCAAAACAACTGATCCAAAAGCATCTCTAGAGGGCAGCCATGCTCTTATGGTTACATTTACATTTACGGCATTTGAGAGACGCTCTTATCCAGAGCAACTTACAATGTTATTGGTATTACATGTAGGCCAACGTAGTGTTAGGAGTCTTGCCCAAGGACCCTTATCGGTGTAGTACAGACTGGCTGCCCAGACCGGGAATCGAACCCAGGTCTCTCACATGGGAGCCAATAATGTTACCACTGGACCACACCAACCTGGTTAGGTAACCAGAGTGTCCCGGACCTTGTGACTGGAAGAGCCCGGGTTCGATCCCTCCAACAGACAAGTGCTCTTGAGCAAGGCACCTAACACCCCTCACTGCTCCCCACTCCAGGCATGTGTTTTTACTTCCCCTTATTGTTTACTATTGTGTGTTTGTGTGTGTGTGTGCGCGCGTGTGTGTGTGTGTGTGTTTCACTGCACAGATGGGTTAGAGTTAGAGTTAGGGTTAAATGCGGAGGTCACATCCCTCCGTGTGCAAGCACAGTACGCAACTAAAATAACATCAAGCGAACTTCTAAGTGGTTTGATTACACCGAGAAAACAGTTTCACTCTGAATCGATCCAACTGCAGGAAGTGAGTCTGTAAAAAGCGGGTCAGAATCTTACCGAGACTGGGGTGGACACAAATGCAGGTAGTTTAATAATAAAGAAAAGCATCCGGGTCTGAAAAATACGAAATACAAACCAAAACCAGAGTCAGGAATGTGAGCTAGAGTCAAAAATAAGGTTATCCAAAAACATAAACATGAACACACACTTTCTAGTGTTAATACTCCTAAGAGCTTAAATATTTAAGAACAAGAACAAGAACAGGGATCAGGGATATGAAGTAATGTGGCTGGGTTCAGCCATCTTGCTTAGCCATGAGGGGTTCTGGGAAACGTGGTCCGTCTGTCTGGAGCATGACCAGGCTGAATCCCTAATAGAATCAGACATTTTTAAAATGTTAAATTCATCACACAAAATAATTATTAGCATTATTATAATACTTCGTCTTTTAGTACTGGCTCTGTCTTATCTGTCCTTGGGTGATTTTTGTGATTTTCTTTGCATACCTGGGAAGGTTTGTTTATCTTTTCTATCACAAAATTTCTGACCTGATGTCTGAAGAACAAGCAGCCTGGTTATTCTACCTTGTTATAAGGTTTGGGTCAGGGTGAAGGGTCAGACAGGATACAGCGACCCTGGAGCAGAGAAGGTTAAGGACCTTGCTCAAGGACCCAACAGTGGCAGCTTGTTGGTGTGGGGGGCTTGAACCCCTGACCTTCTGATCAGTAACCCAGATCTGTAACCATTAATCCACCACTGTTGAAAAATTAATCCAAACAGACACATTAAAACGATAAGAAAATTCCTGGCTTAATTTTTAACAATATAGCACACAGTTATAGATGATATTGTTTATAATTGCACTATCGAGGTTACCTGTGTCCCTTTTGACCCTTTTGGTTCCTCTCAAGGTTTTATCTCAGGGACTTTTTCATGCTCATTAAGGATAATAGGTATAGTATTCAAACTTACGTGTCTGAAAAACTATTGCAGACTTTAAAAAGAACCTGGTACAGATTGGTGCTACCTCCATAACGGAATGGAGTTTGTTTAGCTGGCATACAATGGGACCCCTGGTACATCTACAAACATCTCTGAACGTTTAACTCTATGTGCGCCTCCTTTCTGACGAGTTACACCAGTTCGTGTCCTGCATTCATTCTTATGGGTTTGGCCTCCTTCAACAGGACAATGCACCATCACATACAAAATTATAGTTAGAGGAACACTCATCTGAGTTTGGGGTTTCTGTCATTTCCACCTAAGTCACCAGATCTCAACGTTCTCAAACACATCTGGAATGTCATGCAGAGTGCTGTGGAACACAGAAACCCTACACCTCAGATCACACCATTGCGGAAATGTGTATTGCCTACAGATTATTTCCCCATGAGGGACCTAAAGCAACCACATACTAACTTGTTAACTTTATGTAATCTAAAGTGCTTTCAGAGACTTAGAGAGATAAACACTATAACGCTGCTGTTGTCCACATCCAGCTGGTTACCACCTGCTTCTGCAACCCTTTTCCCAAACCTGAATGTTTTTATCCACACACCCGTCCACTAAAGCAAGAGCAGGACTGCACCTAACCTCTAATAAAGTCGAAGCTTAGAAGATAAAGGATGTTTGCTGCATATCAGTCACTGCGGTATGGGCCGTACAGTAAAGTGCTTCACAAAGCATTGTTTTATTGGATTCAGATGGGTGTGTGTCTGAGTGTGTCTGATTTACCGTGCTTGCTTAGCATTCCCGGCAACGTCCACAGCGTACAGAGACTCCTGCGAGAGCCAAGAGTGAAGCAAAACCTCTTCCCCCACACTGCGTGGGAAATGGCTGTAATCCCAGTTATAGCAGAAATCATGCTGAGTAAAGAAATTGGTCCTGCGTTCGACGGCTCGCACAAGTTCAATTTCCTTTGCCTGTGAGGGGAATCTTAATTTGAGTCCCAGTTCTGCCTTGGATAAGTGATCAAATCCTAACTGGGCCACAACTGTTCACTACAGACTTTTCTTTTTTTATTTTATTTCAAGTGCACTAGGCAGTAGATTAGGCCTGATTAGATGTCTCAGCGGGAGGACGGGGTGGTTATAATACTGATCTAAAAACTGAAGTAAGACCAGACCAGACCAGGGGGCAGACATTCTGTTGTTAGGATTACTACAACTATGAATACACCTAGTCATGCTGATTTAATACTGAATCAATAGGTATTACATTCAGCCTGATAATCCGATAATAATCCGACTAATTGCTCAACCGGAATAGAACTGGCAGCCGAGGCCTAGTGGTTTAGGGAACGGGACTCGTGAGCGGAAGGTCGCAGGTTCGATCCCCGCCCAGGGCAAGACATGACTGAGGTGTTTTTGAGCAAGGCTCCCCCAACTGCTTCCCCTCCGCTCCGGGCAAGTGTGTTCACTGCCCCCTCGTGTTCACCAGTGTGTATGTGTTTCACTTCACAGATGGGTTAAATGCGGAGGTCACATTCCTCTGTGTACAAGCACAGTAGGCAAATAGTTCACTTTCATCCTTCATCTTAATACCGCCACTATGCACCTCAGTCGTAATATAGTGGTCTAAGTGAGGTCATTCCAATTACATTTTCTTTCCGATTGAACGAGGTGGTAATCCTTTAAATAATCTGTGAATAGAAGATTAATAGCCATGTAAACACCTATATCCGATTACATTCCCAAACGGATAGTTTATCTACATTCTGCTCATGTGCACGCGTCATAATGTAGGCTTAAAATCTTCAACATGGCGGAAGTAAAAAACTGGTCATCAAAGGAGACGAAGACTTAAAGCAGGGTGGACAGTCGTAACCATCAGCTGGGTGGACAGTCGTATATCTCGCAACAATGAACTGTTCAGGCGAGTATATGAACAAATGCAAATCACTCGGGTATCATTTTGCATCTCCTGATCAATCTCTGATTGAACTCACGTGAAGCTCGTTGTCATGGTAATGTGTACAGTAAATGTCGCTCTACACATGCACGATATATTGGATCGGATTACTTGTAGCATGCATGTAATTGTTGTGACTGTTGTGATTGTTGTGTAGAGTGTACATATAAACACCTCAATCTGAATCGATTAAATCGGATTGGAGAAAATGTTGCGTGTTACATACCTAACTTACCTACTGTGTGTGTGTGTGTGTGTGTGTGTGTGTGAGAGAGAGAGAGAGAGAGAGAGAGAGAGAGAGAAGAAGAAATGTTTTTTACACTGTACATGTTTATGCATGTTGTTGAACACACTTGTCCTGAGCACTAGGCAGCCCCATGAATGGTGCAGTTAGGTGCTTTGTTCAAGGGCACTTCAGTCATGCCTTGTCAGTACAGGGGATCGAACCTTCACAATCTTCTGGTCACAAGACCAGTTCCATAACTTCGAGCCATGGCATGGCTGTCCACAGCAAGTCATTATTACCGAGTAATTTACAAATATTAAATTAAATTAAAAGTTTTCTAAACATAATTATAGATACCGTAAAATTCCTAACAATACACATCCAGGGAAGGACAAGGACATGGCGTACCCACAGCTAGCTAAGTACAATAGATCTGAAATCATAGTTACAGGTCTTATTTGTACAATGTATGTAAGATGCCCGGTAATAGCCATGTACTTCTACCATCATACACTTTATTTACTCTTAATTTGTTTTTATTACATCTTTCTCAACACAAGTGTAACTGTAAAGACCTCCATGGTGTTTTCAGATGGATTAACAGTGTCACAAATTATGTTGTTAATTTCATTATTGAAGCAACAAAAGTTACCGGACCTCTTTGTGCAGAGTGATGTGATTGGACATGATGGTCCTCTAGAGTTTATTATCAGAACTGTGTGTATAGCAGTGGTCTGTTATTCATAGCAGTGGTCTGTTATTCAGAATGAACAGAAGGTAGAGTGCCATAATTGACCAGACGTACTCATGCTGATATTTATACTGATTTAATGCAAGAGAGAGAGAGAGA
>JAOVVF010000031.1:10270918-10282763 GCA_028565595.1 Duopalatinus emarginatus | reverse complement strand
GAAGGTAGAGTGCCATAATTGACCAGACGTACTCATGCTGATATTTATACTGATTTAATGCAAGAGAGAGAGAGAGAATCATCCCTCCCTGTTTTTTTGCCTAAACAGTCCATTCAGTGCCATTTTCTCCTTAATTTGGTCATTTGCTAGTGCATCTCCCCTATCCTACCACAGCTACCATCGAAGAAGGTTAAGTCCAAGAGTCACGTCAAGGCAGACATTTCGTCTATTTGAGACGCTGTCACAGGACAACATAACGCACACCAGTCAACTTTTGTAGAATTCATGTTTTGATCCTCATGTCACAAACTCCTAACTCCTGCCTCTCTTCTCATCACTGCAGCGTGTTCCCACGTGAGCTGAAGGAGGTGTTCGCGTCCTGGAGGCAGGAGTGCAGTAACCGCGGCCGGCCAGACATCAGCGAGCGTCTGATCAGTGCCTCGCTCTTCCTGCGCTTCCTGTGTCCCGCCATCATGTCCCCGTCGCTCTTCGACCTCATGCAGGAATATCCTGACGACCGCACAGCACGCACACTCACCCTCATCGCCAAGGTCACGCAGAACCTCGCCAACTTCACCAAGTGAGTGCCAGTGCGGGCCGGGTGGGCAGGTTTAGAACGTTCCTGCTTTAACATGCGTCATTCAGCTCACTAACAACTTAGATTTTTGTTTATTACACAAATATACCAAAACCTTCCTGCCTAAACAGCTGCCAAAAACAGCTCTGACTCATAGGCATGGACTTCACAAGGCATCACATGATTTTCTGAGGTATCTGGCACCAAAATGATAACAACAGATCTTTCTGTGGATGGTGGACCAGACAGGTTAGCTTTTGCCCCCACATTCATAAATGAGACTTGGGTGTCCATGACCTTGGCACTGGTTCAGTGCTTCCTTGGACCACTCTTGGTTGGTACTAACCACTGTATACTGGGAAACATCCCGCTGGGAAGCTCTGCTGTTTGTAGTCTAGACATCGCAATGTGACCCTTGTGGAAGTTGCTCAGATCATTAAGCTTGCACATTTTTTCAGCTTCCAACACATTAACTTTGAGAACTGACTGTTCACTTATTGCATAATATCCCACTTCCTGTGAGGTGCCATTGTAATGAGATAATTAACATCATCCACTTTACCTGTCAATGGTTTGGTGCTTTTAATATTATGGTCATAACTCTATTTTCAATGTTTATAATCTAATAGTCCAAACCATAGCAGTATTTATATATTATGTGTGTGATATGTGTATATTATTAATGTTATTATTATTAATATTAATATTTTCATTATTGTAATTATTATTAATATTAATATTATTGTTAGTATTAATATTAATATTGATATTGTTTTGTTCTTGTTGTTCTGTTGTTGTTGTTATTATTATTATTATTATTATTATTATTATTATTATTTGTTGTACTTATTGGGTCTTTATATTATTTATAAAAGCACATATTATCTATCTATTTATTTAATTATTTTCCACAGGTAGTAGTACAGGTTTACAAAAAGCAACAGCCATGTTTAGATTAGATTAGATTACATTGGATTAGATTAGATTAGATTAGATTAGATTAGATTAGAAATTTATTGATCCCTTCCAGGAGCGGTATCACTACAGTACACACAGAGAAATAGAGGAGGGAGAAATGTAAACATAATATAATAATATAAAAAATAATAGAAACAGACAGATTATATACATATATAAAATCTAAAAAATATATGAAAATGTTTAGGCATCAGTCGGTGCAGCCTTGAACATACAGGAAAAAACCTGCCATTCACCTCCGCCTACCAAGAACAACATTACCGCAGGTATCATTAGTGGAGCTGCTGTTAATGCTGCCACTTAGTTCACTGTACAGTCTGTTCTCAGAAACAAACTCTGACTCAATTCAAGCCAAAATCCCTCTTTTATTCATGATTAATATCTTCTAAATATGTGTCCCTCTCACTTCTAAAGCTACAGATAATTATGCAATGCTGGCCAACCTATTTGACCATTTTTCCTAATTGTTGATTAATAGCTGGTGATCTTAATCAGGTTTATTAGAACAAGGGCACATGGACCTGTGTAGGAGAGAGGGATTCTCAGCAGGGGTTGTTTGTCTTGCATTAGGTTTGGCAGTAAGGAGGAGTACATGTCCTTCATGAATCAGTTCCTGGAGCATGAGTGGACCAACATGCAGCGCTTCCTGCTGGAGATCTCCAACCCAGAGACCATCTCCAACACAGCAGGCTTTGAGGGCTACATAGACCTGGGCCGAGAGCTGTCTACACTCCACTCGCTTCTGTCTGAGGCTGTGGCTCAGCTCGACCAGGTATGTAAATGGGGAAATCTCCTACATTCTGTGGATCGCAGTCATTAACTCTGGTATAGTTTTTTAATTAAGCTGCATCTACAAGCGACTTGGCCGAGCGCCTGTAATTTTGGTGTTGTCTACATTACTTTATCTTTTGTTAAATTATTGGCTCCTAATTTAAGCCTTACAGGCGTTAGGCTATTAATCTCAACAACTTCTGGTAATTAAACGGAGCATAGAAACACAGCTTCTTTCATTATTCTAGGTTGTACAATGTACATCACGTTTATTCCGACGTTTATTAAAACACTTTGTCTTTATTAATCCTGTTGTGCTTTTATTTTATTAGTAACATGCTTTGTTTAATGGCACCCTTGGTTTGTGTTTTTAGAGCACGGCGACTAAACTGGGGCCTTTGGTACGGATTCTAAGGGACGTAAACGTGGCTCTGACTAACCCCACAGGAGCACCGCTGTCCTCCCCTACAGAGCGCGTGGGCTCTCCAAGCATGCCTGGCTGCAGCGTCTCAACTGGTCTTCACAAGCTGGTGATGGACTCAGAACTCAGCGGGTAAGACATCCTGTACAGCTCCAAATTTAACATTCTGTTCAGTAGCTACTTAGTAAAGATGTACTGTTTACATCCACATGGACGCACTGTCTGTTTCATACTTTTTTCTTTTCTTTTAAAACGTTTAATTATTATCAATATAAAAGGTTAATCTGAAGGCACATCCTCCTGTGTGAAGAAGCGAGAGTGTCAACATGAGATGGAGGAAATGTCATAGGGACTACTTGTATGTAAACATTTAGACAACGTTAATGGAAATGTAACAGAACCCGAGTTTCACAGATCTTCCTTCATAAAGCTTTTCTGGGGTCACATGGTAACAGCCCAAGCAAACAGGCCTAGACCTCCTTTGACCCCAGCAAGCTCTTCGGGGAGGATGCCAAGGCATTTCCAGGCCAGCCGGGAGGAGGAGCAGTGGCTCTACTCAGAGTCTCCCTCGAACTCCTTCTTGGATCATCACCATTTGCGTGCCTGTGCAACCCCAGGAGCTATGTTGTCAGGGCAATAGCCCCTTGTAGGGTTTTCTAAGGCAAACTGGTCATAGGTGATGGGCCAGACAAAGAGTGATCCAATAAACACCTACATAACAATGCATAATGAGACTCAGCTTCCCTTACCTCAGCCTCAGTTACCAGGGCCTCACCCTGGAACCAGGTTTGGGAGAGAGGCTCCTCTGTGAGCACCTGGTGGCCTCAGCCAGAAGTAGTTACATAGGTCCAATCTCCTGCATCCCACCACCTGTGGGAAAGGTAGCAATGGGGGTCTGGTGCTGTGTGGTTCGGGTAGTGACCAGAAGCTGGGGCTTTGACTTTCCGATCCTTGTCTGCTGAAACTAGCTCTTGGTGACAGAAATAGCTGCTTGTAATTTTTTTAAACCCACCCTTTTCTCTTTTTTTAAAACTAACCCTCTTTTATTATCTTCAAAGTCCTCTGAAGTTTCAAGGTCTCTTGGTGGTAATTTTCAGCTCCCTGTAGCCCAACCAACCCCAGACACTCATCTCCCAGTTGTCATACACTGTCTTCATCAGATTAGGTCTTGGAGCACATTTTCCCATTTTAAATCATTTTTAATTTAAAAAACTATTGGGAGACAAGTGCAACTAATGTAATGTCTGTGTGGGGGATTTGTTATTTAATAAGGGTTTAGGGACTTGTGGAAATATTCTATATGCTGTGGCAATAAACACCATACTTCCTGCAGAACGCTCCACAATTCTGTAGTATTTCAAGGAGAAGTGAAAGTGAAAGCGAACTGTTTGCTTACTGTGTTTGTACACAGAGGAATTTGACCTCTGCATTTAACCCATCCTTGCAGTGAAACACACACATCAGTGAACACCAGGGGGCAGTGAACTGAACTGCCCAGAGCAGAGGGGGTGCAGCTTCAAACCACAGTGCCCATGGAGCAGTTGGGGGGAATTAGGTGCCTTGCTCAAGGGCACCTCAGTCTCCAAAATATAAATCAATGCTGTAGTACTACTCCGTTTTCTGCATGACAGTCACAGGTATACCCAGTACACTATGTACACACAAGTGGACAAACTTTAGAGTGGACATGACTTTTCTGACGTTATTAAATTAATTTGAATCCTTAAGCAATAATTGGGCAAAACTGAGGGTTTTTTAATCAACATGTTCTCGGATGTAGATCAAGTGTGTTCCACAGTGGGTGAAATGATGGAAATAACATTTTTAAAAGCCTCTTTATGGAAATCAAGCCACAGTCGGTGTGAAGTGGGTCTACGGAATTAAAGCTTTAATTATTTCATTATAACTTTATTTGATGCTATAAAGGATCTTTATTATCTCAGGAGCCCCCAAGCAGAGCGCCTTTCACGACATTATAGGGCTTCATTAAAGCCGCTGATGGTGCATTGTTTTGTAAAGTGATTAGAGCGCACATTCCCCCCGTTTTTGCATTTCCTCAGCTCTGTTGGTGGTCAAGAGCAATCGGCTGAAAGGAGAGATACAAGTAGCACATTGTTAGCTGACAAAATGAAAATAATTCCTTAGAAAATTATAGTGTATAATTGTATAAGTAAACATACACTGAAGTCCCAAAAAACTGGTACATTGGTTGCTGGCTTCATAATGGTATGGGGTTTGTTTAGCTGACATTCCATTGGACCCCTGGTACATCTACAAACATCTCTGACAAGTGGACACATGTGCGTGTCCTTTCTGACAAGTTATACCTGTTCATGTCCTGCATTCATTCCGATGGGTTTGGCCTCTTCCAACAGGACAATGCACCACCACACACGTCTAGAGATGTCAAATTATGGTTAAAGGAACGCTCATCTAAATTTGGGGTTTTGCCATTCACACCTAAGTCACCAGATCTCAATGTTATCGCACATATCCGGGATGCAACCTGCTATGGAACACAAAAATCCGACACCTCAGAATACAATAGAATTATGGACCGTTCTGCAGGAAGTCTGGTGTTTATTGCCTACAGAATTGAATGCATACCAGCTATTAGGAGAATGATCCGGCTACAGACCTCCGCTGTGAGGCACAGCACTCTGGGACTCATCTCATTTGATGTGTGGTCTTGTAAAGGTTTAATATTTGTTTTGCTAATGAGCAACTTTATTTATTTCCTATCATTCAGTATTTTTAAGAAATAACTATTTGTTAACTAGCGACTTCATTAAGTCATTATCGTTCCGTATGTTTAATAAATAAATGTTTTATTAGCTAAGGGCTTTATTAATCTATTATAATTTAATGTGTTTTATAAATAAATGTTTTAATAACAAAATGCTTTATTAATCTATTATAATTCCGTGTGTAAAATAACAAAATGACAAGCGAGTTAATGAATCTAATATCATTCCGTATGTTACATTTGTGTTGCTAACTAGTGATTTTATTAATCATTATTCAGTAAGTGAACAGTCTGTTTTGTTAGTTCGTATAATGATGTTAATTATCATTAGCACGATTATTTAAATTTTTTTACATTTGTATTTAACTGTTTCTCTACAGAGCCAGTAAAACCGGTGTTTGTTTTTAATCAAATTAATGGTAGACGACAATACATATATATATATATAATGGTACCTTTACTTATATCATTCAGTTCTACAGCTCTGCTTCCATAAACACACACATAGTGTATATGTCATTTCCGTCCCCACAGATGAGGCGAATCCCAGTCTGCTGCCAGCCTCACAGTGGAGGTCTGCTGCCAGACCCTTTTAAATATTAGACTGCTGTACCAATTTTTCTGGCACTTCAGTGTATACGGATCTTCATCCTTGCATGTATCAGTGTTGACTTTAATGTGTGCTCCGGGACCAAAATTGGTGACATATTTACACTATTCTCGTTAGCATATATGCTAATGAATGCAGTCAAGCAGGTCCTAAGCTGAGCTGTGACTTTTATTCATTATGCAGGTTGGTGGATTTCACCCGGCTGCCCTCTCCAACCCCTGAGAACAAGGATCTGTTCTTCGTGACTAGGGCCTCAGGAGTTCAGGCATCTCCGGCTCGCAGCTCCAGCTATTCCGAAGCGAACGAGCCAGACATGCAGATCTCTAATGGCAGCAAGAGCCTGTCCATGGTGGACTTGCAGGACAGCAGAAGTGTCGAGAGCAGTGCCAATACAGTGTCAAGTGACCCTACTAACGACACCCAGGGAGGCGGTGCATGGGTTGCCCGTACTATGAAAGGTAGCGCGGCTTTAGGGCCTACCCTGAGGAAGAGTGGACAAACACCCACTACACCAGGCATAGAGAGCGCTCCAGGCCGACCACAGCTGCTAGCTCCTCTCTGCTTCCAGAACCCTGTGTACCAGATGGTGGCTGCTATGCCAGTATCTCCACGAGGCACTGCTGATTCGGGTTCAGAATGCCAAAGCTCCACTGGCTCCCAGGGTAACCCTGAGGATGTGGCCACACTCGGGATCAAGCCCACATTTATCACACAATCCAGTATGGGGACAGGGTCTGGAGGTGCAGGAGCAGGAGCAAGTAACACTGATGACTTCGCGAGACGCTCTGGTGAGTTTACACGAAGACAGATGTCCCTTACTGAGACCCAACACCAGTCCAACGTCCCAAGACAGAACAGTGCTGGGCCACAAAGGCGGATTGATCAGCCTCCTCCGCCCGCAGTCACTCGAGGACGCACTCCTCCTAGCATGCTCAACACTGCGCCCTATCAACGGCCCTCCAGTGGCAGCATGATGTCTTCGTCATCTCCTGATTGGCCCAGCAATGGCGCCAGGTTGAGGCAGCAGTCCTCGTCCTCCAAAGGAGACAGTCCTGAGACCAAACAGCGCACACTGCACAAACAGGTGAACCAAAATTGGGGTCTTTGCTTTGGGCTACTGGGGCTACGCGTATGTAAAGTGTTGCTACAATTGAGCTAATGAATTCCTACATCACCTTTGTAGGAAGGCCTTACATCTTGGAATCTGTATTGAACAATGCCATCATTTATTTCCCTGTCATTTTAGTTCTTCCCAGCGTTTACCTGGGGCATTTACCTTAGCAATCCCGCAAGTTAAACTCTTTAGCCGAGTTAAAAGTGTGGCATTTAACTCACAGCTGGATGAATGGGTGGGAATGAAGCAGACAGGCTGAATTAATAGCCCAAGCCAAGACACGGAGCACTGTTGATTAAATGACTACACAGATTGGCCAAACTGTTCATCTCGAGTCTGACAGAATGAATCTTCATTAAAAATTGATCAAGCAGTCCCCAGCCGGCCCGAGTGCCTCTTGTCACCTTGAAAACTTTTAAGACAACATCTAATGCCTTTTTAAAAGTGAACGTGCGTGTCCAGGTACGTGCTCGGAAATTGCTAAAGCGAGCAAACAAACAAAATGTTAATCAAATGTGCGGCCCAGAGACAATGCAAATAGCATGATAAGTTCTAGTGTACCTTGTAGAGTATGTTTATCTTGCTGTGTCCTGTGAGTGCAAGACCAAAGAGAACCAAGCATATTAATACAAGTGAGTAGAAACTTGGTCGAATAATAATAGTCCCCACTGAGACAGCTTTCTTGGTTTACAAATGTTTCACTGTATCCAATAATTGCATCTATCTAATGGTGTGTGTATTGGGTGTATTTTACCTGGAATTAAAACAGGCCCCGTCTCCAGTGAATCCCAGTGCTCTGGACCGCACGGCTGCATGGTTGCTAAATATGAACGCACAGTATCTGGAGCAGGAGGGAATTGACCCAGATTCCAAACACAGGGAAGACCACCTCAACAAGGATGAGCTCAGCCAGGCTGAAAAGGTAACACTCGCTACACTTAGGCACATAATTTACAACGACGCCTAAATCTCCATTGACCAACTATATTTAACGGTGGTGAAATTATTAGGAATGTACTGTAGTTGCAAGGGTAGGTGTAACTCTTGTGTTCACACCTGCAAACGATTTGTCGCTAGTATCGTTTAAAGTGATCGCTACTGCGGCTGCTTTGGAGCTTCTGCTTTGGTTGATTTTGGTTCTGACGAGAAATGGTAGTAGCTGTAGGTAAAGCTAACTAGCTGAACACAAACGAAGAGACTAATTAATGTGTTTTATATTATAGAGTGAATTATATGCCATGTGCTAGGCTTTGCTAACACAAGCTAACTGGAGCTAACACGTCGTCGCCCGCTAGTGTGAACGTGGCGTAAGGTATTAAGAACACAGAAGGTGCTGTAGCTACCTGGAGGTGCTAATCACTTACAGTAAGGGTTATTTTTTTTGGCTTGTGAGCACTCATCAGGTCCAGTTCTGGATGTTCTGAATGGTGCTGCGCTAATTTAAGGCGGACGATGATACAAGTGTAGTGTGAACGCTGAGATTTTAAACAGATTTGCTATCCTTTATATAACCCAAATTCCTGATCACTAAAGCAGATCAGGTTTAGTATGGACACTGCACAGGTTAACGAACCTTACGGTGTAACTGTGGACAGTGTGTTTTTTCTGAAGGTCTGCAATGAATTTTAACAAGTAGCTGTAGAAAGTGAGCGACCTTAAGGCAAGATTACAGTAAGAGAAGGTTGTCTTCGTGGCTGGTTACTTTTTTCGGTCGTGCCCTACAATTTGGACATGTACAGAAGGGTGGAGGCTTTAGGTTATTCTAGACTTTGTGCTCACTGCTCACTGTGTCTTCATCTCTGCGCTCAAACTTGCTACACAGCATTTATTTTAAAAAATGCTTATTTTTAAAAAAATGGGCAGAGGAAAATCTGCAAAACATAAAATTATTGTAAAATATAAAAAGTAGATAATCTGTAAAAAACAGTCATTTTCTGTTAACATGGTTGACATCTAAAAATGACTAAAAAGTTGTATAAAATAAAATAAGTTTCAAAAAAATTAATAAAAGTTTTATAAAAGTAAATAAAATGAAAGTGAAAATGAAACCATTTTAGGGTTGTGTCAGAAACAGTCATGACAGTAGCAGGGATCGAACTGTGGATCTTCTATTCACAAGACTGGCTCCTTATCCACAAGAGGCCTTAAACAAAACTGGCATAGACAGAGCTTATGGAACAATACTAAATAAATAATAAAAAAAACTCATATTTAAAAAAGTGTCTTATTTATCTTCTGTATTACAGGCTGTAAAATATTTATAATAAATATAAATAGTTTTAATAATGACTTAATAGATAAAAATAATAAAACTAAATTTAAAATAATTATTATAATAATAATTAGAATAATAAGTGATTTTTTTTCATAACTTATAATACATTAGTACATGACAGGATATGAAGCACTTTTTTCTATAATAGCACTATTTTTCAATATTTTTCTTAAATGTTATAGTTTTCTAGAAGTTTATAGTTAATTTTACGTTTTAAGCACATGAAGCTCCACTTTATCACATCATGGCAGATATTAATGCAATAGAACTTGAAAGGGAGTGTGCTATCTCGCCTTAGGCTCATGTCTGCTTCGTGATGGTTGGGTGCATTGATGAGTCAGGCGTTCGCTGTACTCATGGTGCTATATGGGAGTAGATAAACCGACTGAGCGTTCCAATCTCATGTCAGCAGACGCACACTTACCGATCAACCTAACTTGCATGTCTTTGGACTGTGGGAGGAAACCAGAGTACCTGGAGTAAACCCATGCAACCACCGTGCCATCCCTGCTTCATCACAGCCGTACTGTTATTTCACAATAAAACACGGCCTCGAGGGTTGTGTTTTTATATAACAGTTCGGAGAATAAATAAAGTATGAAGTAATCAAATTGAACTATGGACGTTGCTTTTAATGTTTTAATATCCGCATGCCAAATAATAGTTGGACAACTCCACTCACTCACTGTACAGCCTGCAGCTCATTTTCCAACTCCTTACATAGATCAACACGTTTCCCACTTACTTTTCTTTTTGAATCGTTTTGTTATTGTGGACTTTTCTCCTAATCCATTTAGTTTCATTTCAGGTCATTCTTATTTTCTTTTGCTCAAGGCATTTACTTTATTTCTTAGCTGTTGCATTAAGCTAAGTAATGCAGTGTTTGTGGAAAAAAAAAAAAGCTGCTGTTATGGCAAAATAACAGCATGGTCAAAGTGTTTTTTAACCAATCAGCTTGCATGGCTGGAACTAAGTGCTATTCCATCGCCAGGCCCTCTGTTAGATAAAATAAAACATGCAGCTTGTCATGTTACACAGAAAACCGCAAAGCACAATATCCTGTCCTGAAGACTTTTTTGTTCTGGTTGCTGAAAACCGACACCGACACTAGAGACTCCTTGCATAAATATTAAATAAAGTCTCCTTACAGAACGTTTCACCTGATGTTTGTCTCTCTGTACTCTTTGCTTTGCTCTCCCTCAAAGTATTTTATCCAATTTTATACTTGAGAGCCTTCCTGAGTAATTGCTGTCAAGTCTGTTTACTAAAAAGATTAGAAAACCTGGCTTACATTAAACAGTGCATATGAATCCAATTGATATTGGGAATAAGTTTTATTCCTCCAAGTGTGCCTGCCTGTAGTAAAGTAAAGCAACACTTAGAGCTCTAAAGTCTAAATCCTTGCACAACGTTTCACTCAAATGAGAATGGGTTTGCTTTTGAGTCTGGTTCCTCTTAAGGTTTCTTCCCCCTTGTCATCTCAGGGAGTTTTTCCTTTCCACTGTCACTTCCAATTTGCTCATCAGGGATAAAATAAATGCATGCAAATGTAAAATCTGGATTTTATCCTCCTGTAAAGCTGATCTGAGATAGCGTCCGTTGTTAAAATCGCTTTACGTTGAATTTGTTGTTTCGTATGCAGCACTAATAGTGTTTTAACTTTCACTGACACTCAGCCAGCATATGACCTTTGGCAGCACAAAACAAAATAAAATCCATGAAACTTTAATTCCCTTACTGTTCTTTCTCCCCATTTCTACCAGTATCAGCAGGAGATCAGCATGCTGCAGGAGCGTCTCCGGATGGCCTTGAAGAAACTCGAGGAGTACGAGTCTCGTCTGCAGACCCAGGATGACCAAACGCAGAAGATGCTGCTGGAATATCAGGCTCGGCTGGAGGATGCTGAGGAGCGACTGCGCAGACAACAGGAGGACAAAGAACTGCAGATGAAGAGCATCATCACCAGGTGAACGAGTCATGGTCAGAGATGATATTTGAATCACCAGTTACATAGTGGAACACCAAGCTCTCGCGATAAAATGATTCAAATGAGTCACAGTTGTTATCTGAATCACCAGGTGAACATGTTGATGATATGATTCATACGAGTCAAAGTTGATATTTGAATCACTAGGTGAACATGGTGGTGATATGATTCATAAGAGTCACAGTTGATATTTGAATCATCAGGTGAACATAATGATAAAATGATTCATATGAGTCAAAGTTGTTATTTGCATCACCAAGTGAACATGAACATGATTACCAAGTGAACATGATATGATTCATAAGAGTCACAGTTGATATTTGAATCATCAGGTGAACATAATGATAAAATGATTCATATGAGTCA
>JAOVVF010000031.1:10222059-10243057 GCA_028565595.1 Duopalatinus emarginatus | reverse complement strand
GAAGGAAGAAGTGAGTGTGACAGTCCGTCCCTCCAGAAAAACAGGTTCTTCAGGACACTCAGTAAAATTGATCATCTGATTCCCTAATAAAATTGGCGACGATTTAACAAAAAAGCAAAGTGTAGTCGAACTGAATCCTGACTTTCTTTACTTTATTACTGTTTACTGCTCATTGTGGCGGTTTTCTTTCAAATAGTAAAAACCTCATCACAACATTTCTTTATATGTGCCTAAGACTTTTACACAGTACTGTATACATATATATATATATATACACACACTCATTAATGTCACACTATTACACTGTTACAGCTAGACATAACTTTATAATAAATTTACTCTGTTTTTATAACAAAATGGCACATCAGTGGCATATCAGTTTAAACCAAATCTTCAAAAGCCAATTTGCAATCCTTTTTGAGTTATTTAGTAAGGCAAGATTCGCCTTTCTTTAGTGTTTTACTGCTTCTGGGACTATAAATAATTGACATTATGTTTCAAAGATGCTGGCAACACAAGGACCTGCTGTGGCGCAGTCCGCCCAGCTGTGGGATGATGGCAACAGCAAGTAATGAAATATAAATGCTCAATTACTCCGTAGATCAGAACAATGTTTCACAAACTGTCCCCAATCTTTATCAAGACAGACAGTCTAAAACTGCTTTCAAACGGAAAACACACATACAGCTGCGAAGAAATCCTTGCATTATTTCACACAAGACACCAATACATCTAAGTCGGCTCACCTTATGAGACCAGAGCATGCAGTACAGAAATGAAAAGGAAAAAAAAAACAATGAAGATGAAGAATGTAATAAAGAAAGGCACATTTTTTCCCCACAGTTTCCAATATCACTACATCCCATTAACTTGAAGGCACGAGACATAATCACCAGACGTCTTCGAGATGTTGTCAAACAAAGCAAGAATCTGATTCTCTTTAGCTTGAGGTATTGTCTTACCTTTAAATCTGGCATATGCTATCTTCGTCAACTGAGTTCTCGGCCCACCAGGTATCAAAAGCCTTTGAATGACTTTGGAATGAAATCAAGTACGATTAAATTGACTCCCTAAAGGGGAATCGACTAAAAACTATAAAAAGAAATGTTATTGGCACAAATGCACTAAGAGGAGGAAATCAAAAACAACGCCGGCGCTCCAAAGACATGCGACACAGGAAATCATGGTGTAGGATTTCTATACACGGATCTGCTTATGTCTAAACTCACCCAAAACTGTACTACTGCTAAATCTACTTCTGGGAATTACAGATATTCCAGCTCATGTGCGGCGTATTTACAGTTTCTACATCTTCTGATTCAAAATACTGGCTTTGTACAGACACTGATGCTTATTCTGGAATAGATAACTGTTACAGCTTTATTTTTAATTTGATTGTTTTATCATTTTGTAGCTAGTTTTGTAACTTATTGCAGATTAAGCCTGCAGTGCTAAGCCAAGTTAGCAACTCGCTACTCGCTAACATCACACCGTTACGCCTAGCTGCTAAAATAAGTTACAGTCAGTGATTACAGCTAAAACAAGTTCTCCAAGAACGACGTTTTCTATTATTAGTTAGAGTTTGTGCCAAACAGTTAGCAAAACCATTATAACATTATTAAAATTGCATAAAGTAAATGCTAACTAGCTAGCATTTTTTCAAGTAATCCAGAATATAACAATATCATTCAACTCCTTTAAGTTAGTCATCTGGCTACTGTTGTTTTTAACTGTTGTGATCTATATTAGGCTTAAATTATTATCTGCGTAATAACAAAAAGGTAATCTGGGGAAATATCCATGGAACCAGCTAACAAAGCCGTTATAGCGCACATAACTGTCACATAAACTGACTGTTAGCTTAACACTAGCGTACAAGCTAGCATGGTTCCAAGGTATGCATAATATAATAATATTATTCAGTGGATGTCTGTCTACTGTCATTTTATTCATTTCATACCAAACCTATTATAACATTAGTACAATCACATAAATTGATGCTTAGCATAACACTAGCATACTAGCGAGTGTTCTTTTAAGGTATGCCTAATATTATCAACATCTTTCAACATCTTCAAGGTAGACATCTGACTACTGCTGGGTTTTTTTTAACTGCATAAAAACTGAGTCTGAAATCTGGAAAGATAAAGCTCCAAAATGAGTGGAATATCTGTGCAACGTGGTCAACTTGGGTAACCAGAGTATGACATTTCTAATGACTAATCTATAGCCACAGGCATGGGATACACATGTGATACCTTTCTTCCTATGCTCTTTCCTTTCATAATCTTTTTCCTGGTGTTTTTCTGTCTCTTTCTTTTTCTCTTTGGAATGCTCAGTCTTTTCCACTTTGTGAGTCCCGGCATCCTTCTTAACATTTGGAGATACTGTTCGCACCAGCAAGACCGTCACAGCACAGACAACAGATCCAATTTAATGTATTTCACTGTATATTTATTCAGTACTGAACTGCTATGCATACTAACTAGGCTGACAAAAATACACTATGCCTGTGCAAATGCAATACTGTACCAGATGTTCTGACAAAATGCTTTACATTTACATCTTAAGCTTTAGCCACAGATGTTCTGGGAGTATCTAGGGTGAGCGTAATTGCAGTAAGGGAATGTACCTGGCTTCTTATTCTCTTTGCCGTGGTTTCTTGATTTTGACTTGTCTTTTTCTTCTACTGGTAGAACATCAGGAAGGGAAACAGATTTAGATGTAGGAAGAGCTTTAGGACCTTCAGGATCAAGTGGGGGAGTTTCCGGAGCAGGGGGCTCCTGAAAAGGTACGT
This sequence comes from Duopalatinus emarginatus, assembly GCA_028565595.1. Lineage (NCBI taxonomy): Eukaryota > Metazoa > Chordata > Actinopteri > Siluriformes > Pimelodidae > Duopalatinus > Duopalatinus emarginatus. Next base: position 10,240,260 of record JAOVVF010000031.1, on the reverse strand, counting down.
CCGGAGGAACAGGTTCAGGGGAAGTAGTGGGATCAAGAGAATTTGATTTAGATGCAGGAATTTGCGAAGGCTCTTCTTGTGCAGCAACTTCACGAGGAGGATACTCAGGTGTAGGAGCGTCAGGACGAGGAACTTCAGGTGCAGCAACTTTAGGAGGAGGATCTTCAGGAATAGGAGTTTCAGGTACAGCAGCCTCAGGATAATCAGGTGCTAAAGCTTCCAAAGTAAGACCATCAGGTGAAGGTGTCTTTGGGGAAGAAGCATCCTGAGAATCAGTCTCGACGAATTCCAGTGAAGGAATTACAGGCAAAAGTATCGGTGCCACTGTATCAAGTGTAGGGGTCAGTGCTTGGGTTGTTGAGGCAGCACCAGGTCTCGGAATGACATCATCAAGAACCAACATTACTGCATCTGTCGATAAAGGCCCAATGTCAGATACAAGAGCAATCCCACCAGTTGCTGGAATAATTGTACTATACATCTCATTAGTGTTTTCTGCAACTTCAGTTGCCAAAGAAGCAGAAATAGTTGTAGTAGCAGCAACGTCCATTGCTGAGGCAATCACATCATCTGCTGGGGTGAGCACATCATTTGCTCCAGCAACAGCTTCTGTCGTCAAGGACACTGGCCGAGTTGAAGGAGAAACTTTATTTATAACTGCCTTTACTGTATCAATTGCTGGACCCGTTCCATCTGTTACCACGAAAGCTGCACCAGGATCTACTTCCACATTCAGTGTTTGGACATCCGTGACTGTAGGTACAACAAAGGACAGTCGGACGACTGCATTTGGTGTTGATGCAGCCGCATCTGTTGGTGTGACTGCGGTTGTTATCTGAGAAACTCCGCGAGATACTCCAGGAGCAAGCGTACTGCGCAACCGAGAGCTTGGGTCACTTGGTTGATTCCATGAGGCAGTCGTTTCTCGGCTCAACACTGCAGTCGCTGTCGTGACATCATCTGTCGCATTGACAGCCGTTTCAGATACTGCCGTGACCAAAGCCGTTGCTGAGGTAGCTGTAACATTGTACAAACCACAGACAGTCAAAGAGCTAATATTTCTGCCCAGCTACTGTCACTATAGATGCCCATGAAGCGCCAGTGCCGCCTTGAAGGCGTATATATTCGACGTAATGGATGAAATTGCACTGGTTCAACCTTTGCCATTTCTACTTCAGCAGAAATGGGATACACGTGCCCTGATAGCATCACTACACCAACCCTCCCCCCCTTACCTCTTCCCTCCATGCACAAGCAACCCCATCCTACTCAAGGACAGGTCTTACCGCTGCTTCCTGTTATGGTTTCATGTATCTATCTCTCCCTCCATGGGTTCAATAAATTGCCCCTTTTTTTGGTGTCCCTCACCATGACCTGGCCTCTTTTCTCTTATGAAATATTTAGCAGCAGTTCATTCAATCGCTATTCAAAAATAGATCTGAAACGATTTAGCTTTGGCCTTTTCAGCTGAGCACCACCTGCCACACAGCGAGCTCTTAGAAGTCATTGTGTTTCACAATAATAGAGTATTTAATGATTTATCGCGCATGGTGGCTGATTGTGTTCTGAAGCAGTACGATGGCTGTGAAACACACAGGTGGATGCTAATAAACACCTGGGTGTGGAAGAAAAAAGAGCTGAACCAGTGGGAAAGCATGATGCTGAACTGGTTTTTGGACAAGACAAATAAATATCGCTATTGCACTTTTTTGCAGTCAACATTCTTTTCTTTTGCTACACCTGCTGGGTCAGAGGGGTGCTGTTGAAACAAGAGAGGCACTTGATTTACGGTAATTAACTGACTTTTTTTTCGTAGTGGTTAACTTGTTTATCATTGCCTTCAATGAATATCAACAGTGTCATGATTAATATGCTGACAACGTCCCTTAGGTAATTAAATGCATGGAAAAAAAACAACACCAGATGGTTTAAAGATGCTTTAAAACATTCAATTCTACATGTACTTATGCTTAACAGTTCCAAAGAGTTGATTAAAACCACCGTGTGACTAAAGCCCTATTTGGATAAGATTAGTTTTACAGGATAATGTAATTTTCACTGTAGTATCACTGGGATTTTGAGTCCCATCCAGATCCATCATGTGAGTAACAATTTTTTTTTCACAGACTGTCTGTGCATGGGTCTGGAAATATTGCATCGTATTTTACCGTCTATAAAATGGCCAGTAGAAATAACCCCTGGTAACATTGTATACTGTATATCCCATCCAAATTGGCATGCTGGTAAAGATTCCATTATATCCTGTGGAACATAATATCATGTACTGTTTTTCTTTTGTATCAAGACACTCCAGGATGTCCTGTTTTCTAAGCTCTCCAGCAAAATCTCAAATGAAACCTGCATTTTTTAAATTGCAGAAAATATAAGCAGCATTCAAAAGCACTTTAAAAACAGAAAAGAGCTCCTATAGCATACAGGCATGGTCGGTCATGTGACCTAATAATGATCAATAAAAGCGATTGTAATAAATATCAAATCAAATATCAACCTTTTTTTTATGATGTGCATTTATACATGTAATTTTTTATATGTCATAAAAACCTCATATACTAAAGTGCCAGAAAAACAGGTTGGTGGGGGTATAGGTTTTGTTCAGCTGGCACTCCATGGGACCCCTGGTACATCTACAAACGTCTCTGACAAGTGAACGCTACGTGCGTCTCCTTTCTGAGTTACACCTGTTCTAGTCCTGCATTCATTCTGATGGGTTTGGTCTGCCACACATGTCTAGAGATGGTAAACGATGGGGCAGCCGTGGCCTAGTGGTTAGGGAACCGGTCTCATGACCGCAAGATCGCAGGTTCGATCCCCACCCAGGGCAAGACATGACTGAGGTGCCCTTGAGCAAGGCACCTAACTCCCCCAAACTGCTCCCTGGGTGCTGTGGTTTGGGGCTGCCCCCCGCTCCGGGCAAGTGTGTTTACTGCCCACTAGTGTTCACTGGTGTGTGTGTTTCACTGCACGGATGGGTTAAATGCGGAGGTCACATTCCTCTGTGTGCAAGCACAGAGTTCACTTTCTTTCATTTCAAAATTATGGGTAGAGGAACACTCATCTGAGTTTGGGGTATTGTCATTCACACCTAAGTCGCCAGATTTCAACATTATCCAACATATCTGGGATGTCATGCAACGTACTGTGGAAGAAAATCTGTACACAGAAATCCTACACCGTGGAATACAACAGAACTGTGGGCCGTGTGAAGTCCATGAACGGTGGGAGATCTAGTGTACCAGTTTTTCTGGTGTTTTAGTGTACACTAAAATATTATGTTCACTATATTTATTCAGTTTTAATCACACACACACACACACACACACACACACATTTTATATATGTGTATGTGATATATTGATATATATATATAGCATATATATGGGAGGTGTGTGTGTGTGAGAGTGTGTGTGTGTGTGTGAGTAATTTTTTTTTAATTACTCTATTATTCTAAAGCTATCCCCTGCCTCCATAACACAAATTTCTTTGTCTTGGTGGGACTAATAAAGGATTATCTAATCTTAGTCATACAGACATCGCTTATCTCATGCAAGTTCAGTCAGATTCATTACAGACTTAGGGCTAGTACCCTAACACGAGTAAAAGGACACCATTACGAGAAAACCCAAGTTTAGGAAGCTCGGCATTACGGCGCCGTTCGCTTGGCATCTTGGCCCATATACATTAATGACTTGTTTAGCACAGCGGTAATCAGGTTTAATCCCAACGCCTTACGCCACCTCGGGAGAGAATATGGCACACTATTACCACCATCAATCATCTGTGGAATTAGAGTTAAGCAATTTCTGCTTCCTTCTAAAGCCTGGAGAAGAAAAGAAAACATAACACAATATTCTAGTACTTTGTTGTCCCAAATGGCTTTGAGCCTTGAAGATTTGACTCTTATTGTCCATGAGTTCAGGTAATTATTATGTAGGGATTTTACAGTCCCTTGACTTTTCTCTATCATTAATAACAAATATTTTTTTTTACAGCACCACAGCCTCTCCCAAAGTGCAATGATTCCAGTCACGTCCAATCAGCACACTGCATGCAGACGTGAAGGTGAGGCTTCTAAAGGAACAGTTCTAATGTATGCACACTCACATGCTCTGGAGAACAAGGTGTGAGAGCCAAGGTACGGCTATAAACATCACCGCGGTTAAATATTACGCTCTTCAATTATTAACACAAGCTTGTGAAGAATCTCGAATCCAAATAACCGGTCACAGGTTCACTTACTAAAAGTTCAACAAGGTCAAAATAAGTGGTCGGTGCCGAAGTTGTGATAACGTGGATGTTCTTGAAGTGCTCTTACACTTACACTATGTACTGCCGGGTAGCATTGTTCCTGCAGTGGGAAAGTGTGGAGAAGTGTCAGGTCAGGATCTGAGGGTGTTGCTGTCAATGAGGGGGCTCTTAGACAAGAAAGGGCTGGGTAATTGCCACAGGAATTATTTAAGAAGGACATTGACCGAGCGTTGCTTACATATGGCAAGAGAACTGTAACTACACTGAAGTGTCGGAAAAACTGGTACACTAGTCTAATACTTGGTAGGTCCCTGACTGAGCAAGGTCTCCACAAGCTTGCGGAAATATTCCGCAGACAACAAATACCATATTTCATGCAGAACGGTCCACAATTCTGTTGTAATTCTGTGGTGTAGGATCTCTGAGTTCTGCCGCGTGTTACATGGCAACCCAAATGTGTTCGATAACGTTTAGATCTGGTGACTTAGACAAGGATTCCTTTAACCAAAATTTGTGTGGAGGTGCATTGTCCTGTTAAAAGTGGCAAAATACATCAGAATGATGTTTAGCAATGGTATCATGAGCCTCCTAGCACCTGGCAGTAGATTAGTCTTAAATCTAAGTTAACTTAGTTTAACTTAGCTAGCTAGCTTTCTTTGACTCCTTAATACGGGCCTCATAAGTTAACCTACAACATGCTAATGCTCATGTTAAGTAGCATTTCCCAGAGCTACCAATCTGATCGATTGTTCTAATAATCAGCTGTGATAAATAATTTTTAACCTTGAATTGCTGTTATGTAGTTACATAACAGAATATCTAACTGTGTTAGCTAATTCGGCTAATTAGCTCCCACCTGAAATATAAAAATCAGAACTGCTGTGCTTCTTCACACTTCATTAAATAATAAATTTAAGCTTCTTGATCTAAAAACAATGCAACCCAAATCCTGAAATGCAACCCAAAACTCTAATTAATGCCTCATTAGTTTCTCAATCGATATCTTTTATGCCATGAGGTGAAAATGAATTGAAGCATTACATATTTAATACCACTACATATTTTTGTACCGATTCTTAAAATGCACTTGTTATAAAGAAAACGTAAAGGCTTCAAGGTCAAGGACACACCGGTGCTTCCAAGGCAGACATTTTTATTGTAGTGTATGAGGTTAGCAGCAGTACGGTATAAATAAAAGGCAGAAATACTAAAAAGCGATGCTTCGGTGAGCAAGGACATCTAAATGAGCCGTACGGTACCCGAAAACTTTCCAAAAACTTCCTAAACTATGCAAAACCTGTGAAGAGAACAAAACAATAAATATAATAACTGCCATAAGTGCAAAGGTAAGTGCTTGATTAATTGCTCTCTCAAAAAAAAAAAAAAGGGTTTCCTTAGTTATGTGTCCTGGATGATGGTGGGTCAAGTCGAGCCATACTTGAAGAACAAAAAGCTCTCGGTACGCATCTGGCTTTAACCGTCGCCATCGGGTAGGGAGGCGCTGGACCATTTCTGGCTTAGTATGCCAACGTCAGGGTTTTATTTCTGATGTGGGCTGAACACCAGCAGGAAGCCAGTGAAGAGTTCGCTGCAAGGGTGTGACATGGCTGAACTCATGAAGGTCGAGCTGCTCAATTTCGGATCAGTTGCAGGGGGCTGACGGAACGTATGGGAAGACTAGCCAGATGGGAGATGCAGTAGTCTCATTTTACGATGATAAGATACTGAACAAGTACCTGTACGGCATCCCGTAGGAGAAATGGTATCAATGGTGTCAGTTGTAAGCATTTGTATGTATGCAAAATCCAGAAGACTACTGTTCATTTACAGTAGTGTACTGTGATGGTATATTCATGTTAGTGCATTTTATACTTTAATACTGCCAGTGACTGGCAGTAAATATATCTATAGTGTACAATTTCACAATTTCAAGTTGTGCATCCTTAGGTTATCCATCAAATGTGTAGGGAAGCTTTGGTTTAGTTTAGTCATAATGTCTATATTCATTCTGCTGGTTTTTTTCCGGCTTAAAAAGTCATTTCCATAATCAGAAATTACCAAACAGTCATCATAGTTCCTTTGTTGTTTAGTTAGACCATATAAAGGAAGTATGCACCGGCATATTTCAGTTTATGCAAGAAAAACACATAAAGAAAGAAAGACAAACAACAAACTTTGGAATTCAATTACGGGTGTCTTGCAGGACAGGAGCAATAAACATCTGTCATCACAGAAACGAAGCTAATGCAAAATACTAACTCAAAACTGCCTAAAGCGCTACTTCTATAAGCAGAGTTAGTATATTAAAAACACCATCGGAAAGTTACTATTATTGAAAATGTCACCCTTAAGAAAGCTCCTTTAATTGAAAGCACCAGCCCGAAGCTATTTTTATTCAATGGGCCACATTAAATCAACACTAATCAATCTAGCGGAGCAACTCAGGATGCTAATGCGGTCTCCGCAGCTCCCACCTGGATTGTCGGACAGCAGGCCTGGGACTGAAGAGCTGACTGCAGGGATGGGAGCAGCAGCCAGAGTGTCTCTGGAGGGTTTGATGTCTAGTCAGCAGAGAAGGTTGTGAGATTTTAAGCACGTAGATCAAATAGCAGGGCCGTTTTTTTTTTTCCATCAGGGGCATTTTAGCCTGACCTCAGCTATTCACGACAGACAAAAGAGGACACTGAGGACAAAGACAATATTTTCGGTCTGCATGGCTGAGAATGAGATCACGGCATACGCAAACCCGAGCTGGTCTAGGACTCTAACGAGTCCCGGTGTCTCCCGGGCGTCTAAGGGAGTACCGTTGCTAAGCAGTACATTGGGATTCGAAAAGCGCACCCTGCAGCATGCCCATCACCTCCCACCACTTCCTGTGCCCAGGCATACTGATGTTTTATTAAAGCCGCGCCCACCCCAGGGCTTCATAATTAAACCATGGCTCAAGCCACAGACTGCCAATTGTGCATTTACAAACCCGCCCACTCATCTAACTCCCACAAAATTACCACATGTGTACTATTAGCTAACAGCAAAGACCTCTCATTACGCCGTTGCTTTGTTTACCGAATGCTGTGCTGTGTAAGAAAATATTTGCCCATGTAGTAATATAGTAGATTAATTACCAAGAAGCCTTTTATACAGAGAAGCAATGTTCTAGTGTGCATCTGTTCAAATAGCAACCAGTTGTGTAAAGTATTTAAAATGTAATTAGCTAATGTTTATTATCACATAAATTGTGCAACATGTCCAAAGCCTTTATTCACAGTATTTTCATGGAAGAAAAAGTGCAAATAGGGACGGAGGGAAGGAGAGTAGAGAGCTCGTGCCTTTTGCTTAGCGGCTATAGAACTGACGTAAAGACTTCCAGCATGTTTTAAACACTGCTGATCAAATTAACCTTCAAGTCACAGCAGTCGCTTATGCTATTAGTGTCCTTCTGTCTGTCTGTCTACATGCATGCACAAGTTGTGTTGTGGGTTCCGCATCAGGGGTGTAATGCAGTGCCACTATCTGTATCTGTCTAGTGCTCGTATATTCGTACCAGAGACACTACACTGAAGTAGCAGAAACACTGAAACACCAGTCTAATACTTAGTAGGTCCCCACAGGGAATGAACTCCACAAGCTTGAGGAAATATTCCCTACTGACCACTATACTTCCTGCAGAACGCTCCACAGTTCTGTTGTATTCCGAGGTGTAGGATTTTTGTGTTCGACAGCACATCCCGTGGGCAGCCGTGGCCTAGTGGTTAGGGAACCGGTCTCGTGACCGGAAGGTCGTGGGTTTGATCCCCACCCAGGGCAAGACACGACTGAGGTGCCCTTGAGCAAGGCACCTAGCTCCCCTAGCTGCTCCCCGGGCACTGTGGTTTGGGGCTGCCCCCTGCTCCGCGCGTGTGTTCACTGGTGTGTGTGTTTCACTGCACAGATGGGTTAAATGCGGAGGTCAGGTTCCTTCTGTGTGCAAAAGACAGTAAGGCAAAATAGTTCACTTACATTTCATTTCTTTCATCCCAGATGTGTTCGATAAGGTTTAGATTTGGTGAATTTGGCGTAAATGGCAAAACCCCCCAAACTCACATGAGTGTTTCTTTAACCATCATTCGGTGTCTCTAGATGTGTGTGGCAGCTCATTGCCATGTTAAAAGAGGCCAAACCTAACGTCAGAAGAGAGGGACACCTAGGCTGCGTCCGAAATCGCGTACTCAAGCAGTACAGACTGAATTCGAAGCAGTGTGCCTTGTTTTACCGTTAAAGCAGTACGAAATTCCAGTATGCGAGCGAGCAGTATGCACAGCCTCGGACGCACTAGATCCGCCATCTTTCCAATGTCATTTGATGCATGACGTCACATCACAGCCGTTTTTTTAAATCCCCAAATGTACTTTTTTAACCTTAAAATGTATTTTTTTTTACCTTAGCAGAAATTATTAATACAGAATATATCTGCGCTGCTTGAATTGCATTATGGGACAGAACAGTGTGCTCAGTTCGCGTACTGCAAAATGTCTCCCGAAAGTACGTTATCCGGGAACTTTTCGCGTACTGCTTGATGCATACGGTCACACTAGTCACGCTCGCGTACTGTTTTCGCGTACTGTTCAGTACGAAAGTATGCGATTTCGGACGCAGCTCTAGTGTCTGTCAGAGACGTTTGTAGATGTACCAGGGGTCCCATTAAATGCCAGCTAAACAAACCCCACCCCATCAATATGTACCAGGTTCTTTTTAACAGTCTGCAACAGTTTTTCTGGCACTTTAGTGTAATATTCTGCTTGAACAGCGATCATATTTGTTTGTACCTAATCGCTAGAAGCAGGCATAGTAATTTAAGCCACGGTGACCCTGTCCAGGCAGCTTCTAAGGATGAATTTATAAATGAATACTGTACATGCATTGCTCACATTCTCATTAAGAAATGTCATTGTTCTGCCTTCGTTCTGACAAATTAGACCCCTCCGTGCCCTACATTCATTCTAATGGGTTAGGCCTCTTTCAACAGAATGATGCGGCGCATCTAAAGACATCGCATTATGATTAGAGGAACACTCATCTGAGTTTGGGATTTTGTCATTCCCACCTAAGTCGCCAGACCTCAATGTTATTAAACACATCTGGGATGCATAGCAACGAACTGTGGAACACAGAAATCCTACACCTCGGAATACAACAGAATTGTGGTGCTTATTGCCTACAGCATTTTTCTTATGAGTCCATGCCCCATGAGGACCTATTAGAGTATTAAAGAAATAAAGGATGCTTCTTCACATTACTTTATTTGTCATGTCCTGTGGAAATCCCAGTCCTGGTGCACACCTATAATTTCAACCAGATGCCACATGACCTTTCTAAAAATAAATCTGTGCCTCGTATTCATATCGATAGTTGTATCCGCTTACAAGATATCATTACATGATGTATTAGTATTTGGTTAGGTCCATTCATATGAGTGCTGGGATGCTGGCATGGCACGTGTGTGTGAAAGATATAGAAATAGAAACAGAGAGAATACATCGCAGGTCCTGTCCTGGCCTTGGTGTTCTCTAGAGCGGAGATTTGCCTGCGGAGCATCAGGAGGGCAAGCATATGGCCGGCAGGAGTGTGTAACGTGAGTACTGGCACACTTCAGATCCCCCCCCTCGTCCCAACAACCACCGCCATCTGCCACTGTGCTAGAATGGTGACAAAAAAGATCCACAGCTCTTCCGGCCTCTCCGTGTTTCCCGCCACTACAAACAAAGCACTCTGAACAAGGCATTCACACACGCTGACTGTGTGAATGAGAGAATGTGCATGTGTCTGCAGGTACGCCTGCTTTTTTTATGGTGTCGAGTTGAAATTTGAATCTTTTCAGCGCACCGTCTGCAGTCAGGCCAGATGACAAAAAGCATGAGCAATGTAAAAATAGCTCATAAGTGAGAAGTTGGAATAACGGTTATGAGGTTTCGGTCAAAGGATTCACTGATTCACAAAACGCACACTGATTCACTCCACACAGTGGATAATCTGACGCTGGTGCTGTAGAATTCTACCTAAAAAAATGCTGCTGTAATCATAACGACTGTGTCCTGTGCTCATCTCAAGACTCTTATTTTAAGATCCTGTCAACGCACTGAGTACAGTTTGACTTTATATATATATAACTATTTATAATCCCAGTGTCACCCAGAACAGGATGTGTTCCCTTTTGTCCTCTCAAAGTTTCCTCCACATTACTTCTTGGGGAGTTTTGCTTGCCGTTGTCACATCTTGCTCACGGTATACATGGTACAGACTGTAAATAAAAAACCTGGTACAGATAGGTCATGGCTTTATAATGCTGTGGGGTTTGTTTAGCTGTCACTTGACCTTGACATGAGACCCATGGTACGTCTAGAACAGGTGAACGCTACGTGTGACTCCTTTCTGACATTTATGACCTGCATTTATTCTGATAGGCTTTGCCATTCCCAACTACCAGGGGTCCTGTGAAGTGCCAGCTAAACAAAACCTATAACAGTATTTTATTTAGGCTCGCTTTTATAAAACGCCCGACATTAAAATGAATGAAATTGAACCATTTTGCCTTGGAATGTGACCTCCACATTTAACCCATCTGTGCAGTGAAACACACACACCAGTGAACACATTTGCCCGGAGCAGGGGGCAGCCCCAAACCACAGCGCCCAGGGAGCAGCTAGGAGAGTTAGGTGCCTTGCTCAAGGGCATCTCAGTCGTGTCTTGCCCTGGGTGGGGATCGAACCCACGACCTTCCCTTACCACTAGGCCACGGCTGCCCTGATGAGCTACATGCCCGGAAAACCTGATGAACTACATGAACCACTACTGATTTTTTTTATTTATTATCTCATTCATAAATATAAAGTACTGCACATTGAGGCTGATGTTGATGTCATGTCACTAAATGCTGCTTTGGCAGAAATGCAAACAGTATTGTTGCACAGGGTGATCTTGCTGCTCTAATTCCCAAAAAACAAGATCTCAGCGTAATTCCCTAAACAGCAGAAGACACCGGGGCACCACCACCTTCCTGGTTAGATGTATGAGTTATATTGGGTCTAATGGGAAACCCACAAAATTAATAAACATTTATCATCCCAACTTTAAATCTCCTTCATCCTCTCTCTCTCTCTCTCTCTCTCTCTCTAACACACACACACACATTCTTTCTTGGTCTTCCGTTCCTTCAGGAGTAAGGATTGAGTATGTTTGTGTCACGGCTCACCATCGAGGGCTTCACAATCCACAGCTATAAATGATGGATGAGATTATACTGTATAGTGTGTTGCTTAAACTTCCGTAACAACTAGAAAATGATAGATGCCTCATTGGAAATCTCTGACTCAAAAACTTAAGTTCTGTGGACTGGCATGTGGCAGTTCATCATGAGTTCTGCAGTGTGTTTCAGTGGTGTTGAGAGTCAGACTGTCTGTCAGACATGAAAGAATAAGCCGTCAGGGAAAAACCGTCAATGTTTGAGGTTTGATATATGGAATGGAAGTGTTGACTTCCAGGTGTGTTTGCACTGGGCGGAACATGGATTTGGGAAAGCCAGACGTCCTTACTGTGACCTTGAGTGTAAGTCATGTGCATGGTGTCCTACAGTGTTCACTGCCCCCTACTGTCTCATACCTTGTGTTTCTGGTTATTTCATGAGTAGCAGGTAGCGTCTAAATAGGCAGTTCCCAAATCTTATGCATCGGAAGCTGGAAAAATGAGCAAGCATAAAACATCAGTGATGTCCAGACACCCGGGCCAGTGCATCGCAAAAATGGCAGGTCTTGTGAGGTGTTAGAACCAAATAAAAGTGATCCAAGGACGCCAGTAAACCTGTGACAGGGTCGTGGGTAAAGGTTAGCCTGCCTGGACCGATCCGACTAAAGATTTACAGAAGAATCTGTTGCCACTGTCTTGCTGCCACAGGTATCACAGAACACCGTCAGGGGTGAAAGTGAAAGCAAAAGTAAACTATTTGCCTACTGTGATTGCACACAGAGGAATGTGACGTCTGCATTTATCCCACCCATGTAGGTTATACACCAGTGAACACTAGGGGACACTGGCCCGAAGTGCGAGAGGGTGGGCGTGGGGGCAGCCCCAATCCACGGCACCCAGGGTTTTTTTTTTTCCAGTCCATGCCTTGACAGGTCAGAGCTGTTTTACCAGCTGTTTAGGCAGGTGGCTTAATATAATGACAGATGGGTCTATGTATGGTCTTTAATGCCTTAAATTCGATTGGTCCTGTTAGATACTGAACTAAAATATAATTTTCATGAGCTGAACTCAAAGAATTAAAACATTTTTCTATGTACATAAAAGACCTTTTTCTCTCAAATATTGTTCACAAATTTGTATAAATCTGTGTTAGTGAGCACTTCTCCTTTGCTAAGATAATCCATCCACCTCACAGGTGTGGTTTATCAAGATGCTGATTGGACAGCAGGATAATTACACAGGTGTGCCTCAGGCTGGCCACAATAACAGGCCACTCTAAAATGTGCAGTTTTATCACAGTACAATGTCACAGATGTCGCAATTTTTGAGGAAGCGTGCGATTGGCATGCTGACTGCAGGAATGTCCGCCAGAGGGTCTTGTGAATCGAGTGGCTCAGGGTGGCGGTGGATCTCATCATGGTATCTCTGTGCATTCAAAATGCCACCAATAAAATGCACCTGTGTTTGTTGTCCATTATGCCTGCCCATACCATAACCCCACCACCACCACGGGACACTCGATTCAGAACGTTGAGATTCACAGCGAGGCTCTCTGGTGGACATTCCTGTAGTCAGCATGCCAATTGCCGATTGTTCATTATAGCTCTATATGAAAGCAAATCCAAACCTTTCACAGGTACAACTCTACAAGACCGAGCCGATTCCCTACAGCAAGCTTCCTTGCTCTAGAAGGTAACCTGATCTAACATATCAATACAGAATGCTTTTGGGAAAACTCAGCTCTGATTGGTCTGATGCCTCTTGATACCTCACTGATCCGGTCACCTCTCTAGATTAGAGTCAGCATTGGACTGTTCCATAATTAATAAGGACAAATGAGGTGAGTGACGCGCCATTGCTCAATAGTTCGCTTCATGACAAAATGAAAAAGAACCGCTCTCACCTTGGGGCTTAAAAATATTTGGAGCCGTCATGAAACTTTAAGCGGCCTGCTTGCATCCAGCCAACATGCCTCATGTGGGAAATCATTGTGGCATTGAAAAACAGGAAGCTAAAACAAGTACCACACACACACACACATATACACACACACATACACAAACACACACAACACACACACTTTTGTCTTGCTATTCTTGTCATTTACATAATTATTAATGCAGGAAGATATAAACACACACACACACACACACACACACACACACACACACACACAACACTGCTGCAATTATATTATCCTATTTCTTAAAGCCCTAATTGACATTGTAAAAGCACAAAAATAACATACCCTATTCTCCCGAGGTAAAAGTATACTCCTCTCATTTCCACACAATTTGTACCCAAGTTGTATTCAGGGCCAAGTGTGTAGTGTGTAGTGAGGATACACAATTAATCACACACTGCAGTATCAACAGCTACACTATAGTTATCAATAGTTACCCTTTTTTTATAAAGCGAAGTGGGCAGGGATAGACAAATAAGCAGAGGTGTGTCTCTGGGATATATATTATTATAAAAAAACAACATTAAAGTGGACCACTCATTGACCACTGTGTTTACACACACACACAGGAATCTGAGCTTAACATTCACTCTGTCCATGCAGTAAAACACACGCACTATTTAACTCAAGGGGGCAGTGAACACACTTGCCCAGAGCTGTGGGCAACCCTGACACAACTTTGGGACTTTACGAGGATCAAACCAACAACCTTCAGGTCACAAGGCTGTTTTTTTTAACCACAAGCCTGTATTCTGATGTACACTGAAGTGCCAGAAAAAATGGTACAGACAAACCTATGCAAAGTACATAACACCAGCACCTATCCACAGATCTCAACATTATCGAACAGGCAGTATGGGATGCTGTGCAACACTCCATGGAGCACAAAATAACGGGATTGTGGACTTGTGGACCATTCGGCAGGAACTATTGTTGGTTGGTGTGGTACAGCGGTAACATCATTGGCTCCCATGTCAGAGACCTGGGTTTGATTCCCGGTCTGGGCAGCCAGTCTGTGCTACACCAATAAGGGTAAGGGCAAGACTCCTAACACTAAGATGGCATTATTCTGCAGTCCTGTGCTCCATTGGCGGACCTACCAAGTATTCGACTGATCTACCAGTTGTTCTGGCACTTTAGTGTACTGTGTATATCATAGCAGTCATTTATTTATTCACATATTTATTTATTCTATTAATTCTGCTGATTAGTTTTAACGATTCAAATACAGTGACTATCTGATTTATATTCAGTAGTCACTGAATAAAAAAAAAAAAAAACGTAGCCAACTTTTCAAATAAAAAGTCAAGAGAATGTCATTTCAAAACGGCTTCTGTAGCATTAGCATTGGACAGTGGCATTAGCACAAAATTGGACCAAAGTGGATTAGAAATTATTCAGACGCATTCATTTCTGAGCACGATTGTGAGACGAGTGGAAAAAAAAATACCCCTAACCAAATTATCAACACGCCGATGTTAAACCACTAAACTACTCTCGAAGCCTCTTCTCTCAGATTGATTTTTTTTTTGCTGACTTTGATTGTTTGATTTTTTTTTTGTTTGTTTTATCACCTTGAGTAAAGTGCACCATGTACGGCTTGCTAATGCACTGCTGCAGTAACCGTAAGTGGTTGAAGAAGCCGGTGGCTCGGGGGATTGTGGGAGGCCACAGCAGTACACACAGCTGTAATAAAGTGCTTTCACTACCGAGATTCCCTTATCGGCCCGAGGTCAGGGGTTAGCAAGAGAAACTGCTCACAGTCACATTTTGATGCACTGCTGTTGTATATAGCCAGGTAGCTGTGGCACTGAGATGGGCGAATAAAAGGTCCCTCGTCTCTCTCTCTCTCTTTCTCTGTCTTTCCTTTTCTCTCCCTCTCCCACTCTCACACTCACACCTACAACATACATGCCTACACAGTAGAGACTACAGCATCTACACCTCTACACCTCTGCTTTAGAACACGATCCACAGAAAACGGCATGTGATGTCAGCAAGCACATGTCTGCTAACCGTCCGAGCAGCATGCAACTCTAACCTGTGACCGAGGTTTCAGAGGTGGCTCGCGGTATTCAATAGGAGCCATGATGCCCAGACCTGAGATATTTATAAGCCGAATAGAGAGCGACATGGCCTGTCCCGAACTGCTGTGGGTTTTAGTTGCCTGTGTAATCGCGGTCATAGTGACAGCAGGGTTGGCATGTACCAGTCTGACACTCTCGGTTAAACACAATTGTGCCACCCACTCTGTAGATTTTCAGTGTCATAATAGGCACCAATATATATAATCCTTTATAAGCTGTAAAACTATAAGCAGAAATGAAATAGTACTGTGTTAGTGTGCTCAGAATTTTAAAGCTACATACACTAGAGAGGCAGAAAAACTAGTAGGTCTTCACAAGCTTGCGGAAATATTCAATATGCAATGAGAACCATGCTTCCTGTAGAATGGTCCTCAATTCTGTTGTATTCTGAGGTGTAGGATTTCTGTGTTCCACGCTGCGTTGAAAAGCATCCCAAATGTGTTTCATAAAGTTGAAATCTGGTGACTTAGGTGAAAATGGCAGAAAATGTAGACCTAAGCAGATTTTCATTTGGGGGGCCCCCCATACCCCCTCCGACCATCTCTGTATATTTGCGAAATTTCTCTTTCTCCCTGGGCCAGAAAAAAAACAAAAAACAAAAAAAAGAAATAAAAAGTCTAAGGTGGTAGCTGAGGTTTTTTTAATTTTCCTAGAGCGATTTGCCAAGAGAGAGATATGTGTGCAATACACTAAAGCACCCAGGCTTTTATCAACCACCCAAGCGGCGCATATCTGCGTTTACCCAACAGTGGCTGCAGCCAACAGCAGGAATTTATTAACCTAGTATTGGTGCGCCGACTATGAAAATAAATTACTAAAATAAAAATAAAAATCGCTTTTACCTGTGTAATACTCTTATTCAATGTTACTTTTAAAATATATTTTTTTATCATGATATCTTGGTGCTCTTGGGGGCCCCCTAGTGGCGTTGCGGCCCTAAGCGGCCGCGTAATTCAAGTATGCCTTGGGCTGGCTCTGGAAAGATGGCGCACATAGAGTACCAGGGGTCCAGTGGAATGCCAGATAAACAAACCCCACACCACTATGGAGCCAACACAAGCCTATGTATTTTGCATAGACTCGTCTAAATCTCGTCTAAGTTTTTCTGGCACTTAAATGTACACCAGACATACACTAACTTTAATAGGAATACATGTAAAACCATGAAAGTGCATGGTTCGTGAATAAGACAATCATGTGGTAGCAGTGTATTGCCTAAAATCATGCAAATTCTGGTCCAGTGGGATCATCTGCTGTTGCAGCTTATCCATCCTGATGTTCTGAGATGCCTTTCTTTTCATGACGTTTGTAACTAGTGGTTATCTGAGACTGTAACTTCTTGTGAGCTGAGCCAACTGTTCTGGCCAATGTCTCTCTCTCTCCTACTCTCTCTCCCTCTCTTTCTTTCTCTTTCTCTGTCTGTCTCGGATATCTGTCATCAGCAAGATGGTTTTCGCCCACAACCCTGCTGATCATTAGATGTGACTAAATTAAAAGAAAACATACTGTTGAGCATGAACATCTCAGAAAATACTCATACCAGCCTTCAATGGCACTAATAAGCTGGACCTCGCTGCACGGCTGCAACATGATCGGCTTATTGGACGAGGTGCAGGTGTACCGGCGTTCTTAATAAAGTGGCAAAGAATTTAAAGATGATGATATTAGGATTTATCATCCAATCACTGTACAAATAAGATACAAGGACATTTTTTCCAAGTACATTTACTGTTTGTGTGTGTGTGTGTGTGTGTGTGTGTGTGAGAGAGAGAGAGAGAGCGTGTGTGTTCATTGCTGAGGTATTGATAAATTGTAGTCTCCCTTCTAATATCACAACCATCTGTATCTTTACTTACATTAAGCATTGAGAGTTAACATTTGAGCGAGATTAATGTTATTAAATGTACTGCATTATTTATGAAGGAGCTGCTACGAACTCAACGTTAAAGTAGGAGAAAGCTGTTAGCTCAAGGAATGAAATATTACAGAATGATTACATTTGTTGTTCAGACATGTAAAAACACATTGAAGACATGCAGCGTGACTCTTCTCTGTTCTGGCACCCAGGTGGAGGAATAAACCTCCTCTAAATGCCCATACAGCTGAGTCACTGGCAGTCTTCAAAAGACGTCTAAAGACCTTCCTGTTCGGGAAGCAGGCAAATAACACTCTAATTTATTTTTAAAAAAATACTGTGCGGTCTGCATTTATCTTACTTTTCCTACCACCCAACAGAGTTTTTAGACAGATTGTACTCTTAGTCGGTGACCTTGTGGACGTGTACCAGGATCGAATTATTGATGGAGACTTCAAAGCACTTTTGTAAGTTACTCTGGATAATAACGTCTACTAAATACCGTAAACGTTAATGGAAAAAGAAAGCAATCAGAAGGGAACGCAGGGAAAAATACAAAAATGTTGTTAATATATAATGCTTCCTTTTTTTTTACATTTTTATAAATATTTTTATTGTTTACTTTTTAATAAATATACTTAATCTGCTGTAGTATTTTGTTGACTAGATTAGTAGACAAAAGTGAGTAACAATGGGTGGTTGGTGTGGTACAGCAGTAACATTATTGGCTCCCAGGTGAGAGACCTGGGTTCGATTCCCGGTCTGGGCAGCCAGTCTGTGCTACACCAATAAAGGTCCTTGGGCAAGACTCC
>JAOVVF010000031.1:10211308-10221959 GCA_028565595.1 Duopalatinus emarginatus | reverse complement strand
AGAATAATTTTCACCTGACACCACTGCAACCAACCTTCATTTATTTTTGACGAAGGACTAAAACTAATCCCACATTAGCTTCAGATCAGACTGATGTGTGTTTTAGTACAGGCACCTTTAATTTAAGTCCCTTTATTCCACTTGAGAAGCCTTTCTAGCATATATACATACCCTCTGTGATCATAACCTACTACTGGGTAAGATGAAGAAACTGTGGGAAAAACGTACAGCAGCTGAAATCCACTCCATGCTGGAGATGAAAATGAAATAATCATGCAGAAATACTACAAGAAAGAAAAACACAAGGTGAACAGGTCAAAAAAGCCAGATCAGCGTTTTACTTACTGCCGAGAGTACCTGCTGCCTCACCTGCAAGACAAGAGCAAAGGTTGTATGAGTATTAAGTCAGAATCCCTCATGGTGAACATAATTCAGTCCTATATTACAACTGAGAATAACGCTTTGACGATTTGCTGATGCTATTAGCAAAGATTTGTTCACGTTTATTAAGAGTGAAAAGTGCTCCAGTGTAATCCAACGCCCTCTCAAAGCCCACGGGGTCTCCAGCTGAACTCCAAAATCTGCTTGTGCAGCAAAATCTGTACAGCAATCTGTTAAAAACTGACAACATGGGTCTGACCTGCTTTTCGCATCCTGATATAACAACCAGACACTTGTGTATGCTCTAAAATAAAACAGACTGCTTTCTGTTTGGGTTTTTCATGCTGTGGCCCTGATTTACTAAGATCCCGAATAAGGCATGCTAATTTGCATTTGTGGTATTATTATTATTATTATTATTATTATTATTATTATTATTATTATTATTATTATTATTATAAAATTGTAGTAGAAGAATTTTATGTATTTGTTTGATTGTTATTATTATTACTATTATTATTATTATTATTAGTAGTAGTAGTAGTAGTGGTAGTAGAGTTTAATGTATTTTTTAATATATTATTATTAGTACTAGTAGTAATAGTACAACTTAATGTATTTGTTTATATATTATTATTAGTATTATTTGTATTAATATTATTATTATTAGTAGTAGTAGTAGTAGTAGTAGTAGTAGATTTGTTTATATATTATTATTATTAGTAGTAGTAGTAGTAGTAGTAGTAGTAGATTTGTTTATATATTATTATTATTATTATTAGTAGTAGTTGTATAAAAAAGAAGTATTTAATGTATTTGATTATTATTATTATTATTATAAAAAAGTAGTATTTCATGTATTTGTTTGATTATTATTATTATTAGCAGTAGTAGTAGTATTTATGTATTGATAAATTAATTTATACATTTATAATTTATTAATGTATTTATTTATTTATTGCTTTTTTCATGCATAATTCTTATCTATTATACCTGTATAATGTGTGCAGTTAGTGGTTATGTTGACGGTGATTTTACATGATGTGCATAAATAAATGACTTTACATGCAAAATAGATAAAATAAGTATTTCACATAGGATTGTGCGTCTGTTAATTGTGCTGCTGAAGGCCAGGTTCTGATCATAAGGTGCAACACTCTTTGCTGCTCACTCTTTGACTAGTCAGCTGCCTAAGTAATCAGGATATTTTGTATGCAAGATAATGTGTCTTATTATTTTGTAAAACCTGTTCATGAATGTGAACATGCAAAAATGAGACAAGCTATTTTTCATAAGAAGTGACAAAACATGCTATTTCTCAAATGAAAGCCAAGGAAGCTAACCTAAATCGGGGCCTATAAGAAAATGAGACATATGGGCCGCAGAAAGTTAATTATACGGAACAGCTGACGAGACAACAAGGGCGCAGGAGAGCATCAGAGAGAAGTTACGGAGAGAGAAGAACTGGGCATGAGGGAGCGAGTGAACAGCACTTGAAGCGAAACAGGAAAACTGTGTAACAAGGGAGCGAGAACAAATGGCAGATTTACTTTTAGTGTCTGAAAACAAAGTCGCATCTTTATCTCCATTTCTGGGACCAAGATGTGACGGCGGTTTCCTCCGAGTGGAACCGACACACCAGTGCTGAATTGCTGCACTCAGTGAAGTAGGTTTGAGAGCATGTGTATGTGTGTGTGTGTGTGTGTGTGTGTGTGTGTGTGTGTGTGTGAGTGTCTTTATATGACATGCACACGGTGCTTACAGGTGTTCGGAGATCCATTGGGAGTAGGAAGGTACGAGCCAGGTTTCCACGACTTGGCCTTGAAGCCTCGTTCGCAGCGAGCGCAGTCCTGCCCTGTGGTATTGTGCTCACAGTCGCACTGGAGGCTGCCATCGCGGAACGTGCACTGTCCGGCGTGAAGGTTACACTTACACCTGCGCACACACAAACACACGCACATACACATACACTTAGTGCAATAGAAAGAGCCAAGCCAATTAACTCTCTGGCCACAGCATTCCTGCTGTACAGCCAAGGGCAAGGTCTAGCCTACTGAGGAAACCCTGCCCTGGGTATTCACTCTTGCCCCCTGAGATATCTCATTAGCTCACCTATGTGGAAGAAGCTACGTGCTAATTAGCTGAATCAGATACGGGAGTGAAAGTTCGGGCAGACAGCTCCAGGAGGTGTAGTGGACTAGCAGTTATGCATGAAAATGAATAATCCACAGGGGTAAAAGCCACTCTGAATCCCTGGTTTGTCAAGAGATGCCCTCCAAGCTAAAGCAGTGAAGAGACACTGGTTACTGGCTACTAATGTGTTATCTGAGCACATGCAATGCTAAACGGTCTGTCTTATGCTCAGTTCTATCACTCACACCAGGACCACGTTTCAATCCGATATTAGAGTTTTCACATTCGCAAAGAACAGGCTTGTGTTTTGACATGGCAGATTACCTCAGCTCCGTTGCCAGCTTTGTGTGTTCGCCACATTTCTCTAAATAGCAGAAAGCTATTCACACAAAAACTTTTTGGCTGTATTACTTCTTGGCTACAGAAATATTTTGGGAAATGGGAATGTTTTATTATGCGTGGTAGCTGTTTTGTTCTGGTTATCGTTTCCCAGTATTTGCTCCATTAAGAACACAGTGTCCGCACCAGCTAAAGCAGACAATCCTGTAGAGGTAGATACTCAGCCTGGGTGACTCTGTCTAGAGTCAATAGGGCAAATGTTAGAAACCTATGCACCAATTTTCCTTTCATGCACACATTTCCGTCAGTCATTCGGTCATCTGCTTTATCCGTCTAGGCTGCCTACCTTGGGCACAAGGCAGGAATACCTAGAAACGGTGCCAATTAATTACAGGGTACCACACACAGAGCCATTCAGTCACACACTGTTTTAGCATGTTTTTGACCAATTCGCCTACCATGTTATTTTACGAAAGGTGGGAGGAAACCAGAGTATCCAGACAGAAACCCAAGTGGACACTCCAAACAAACAGAGACCAGAGCAAGAATCGAACCCGTAACCCCACATCATGCAAAGGTGCAACAAGATAATTCTCAGTAACAAGACAATCCTATTTGCAGACACATATTTAGAATATCCTGTCCGGCATCTTTAAGACATCCTGTTAGTAATAAAATGGTTGGTAAGTTTGTCCAATTTTGAGCCGTTACTAGGCAGATTTTGACATGTCTGATGACTACAGATGGGGTGAAGACACCAGCCCCCAAGAATCACAGCAACGGAACAAGATGGCCTGGGTACTTCACCTGCAACCGGTTCCCAGTCACCTGAGTTTTAGTTGTGTTTTTCCTACCCATTTTGTGTCCTGTTGATTGTGTTGATTACGTTCACCTGTCTTTAGTTAGCACTGTGTGGTTTAGTCTATTTAAGCCATGTCCGTTGTATTTTAGTTTGCAAAGCATTTGGACCCAGTGTGCTGTACCAACCCACTTAGTTGTATTGGATATTCTGTTGGGCCCTTGAGCAAGGCCCCTAATCTATGTTGTCCACAGGTGCTGTGTCCTGAACTTCCTAATGAGTTAGTACTGTAGAGTATAACTACAGTAGAGTATAGAGGCTTCTTTTAAATTGAATCTGTATGTCTGTCTATATACGTATCTGCCTTGCAATAGACTGGTGATCTGGTGATCTGGAGTTTCCCTGCTTTCCACCCAGTGATCTCTAGGATGACTCCAGCACCCCCAGATGACTGAGTTGGATAAGTGGTTTAGAAAGTGAGTTAATAGAAGAATGTCAGGGATGTTGCTGGTCAAAGGTACAGTATATGCACCAAATGTATGCATAAACAATTATTTACAAAATTATAGTCATTATACTTCCTAGAGGTCCTGTTTGGCTGGTTTGCCTTGACAATATGATGCAGCTGCTTATATACATAGCAGCTGTTCTGCCACAAAACCTAGGATTGGTTGTTACAAAAGAGACATTACCAAGCTTTATTATTCCAAGATGGATAAATCTGTGAGGTGTCAAGAGATGCCTTTAGGCATCTCTTATAAATGCGTTTCAGGGTTTCTGTTTTTTTTCCCCAAGTGCAGAACCAAAATACACTCAAGTTTTAGAAAAACTGGTACAGACGAGCCTATGAAAAGTACATAAGCTGGTGGAGGCTCCATAATGAAATTGGGTTTGTTTAACTGGCATTCCATAGGACCCCTGGTACATCTACACACGTCTCTGACAGGTGAGCGTTATCTGTGCCTCCTTTCTCACAAGTTACACCAGTTCATGTCTTGCATTCATTCTGATGGGTTTGGCCTCTTCCAACAGGACAATGTGCCGACACATACGTCTAGAGATGGCAAGTTATGGTTAGAGGAACACTCATCTGAGTTTGGGGTTTTGACGTTCACACCTAGGTCAACACAGAAATTCTATACCTCAGAATACAACAGAATTGTGGATACAGTTGGATACAGAATATTTCCACAAGCTTGTGGGAGTCCATGCCCAATGAGGGACTGGTATACCAGCTTTTCTGGTACTTAAGTGTCATAGTCTGTAAGAATCAGGTACCTCAGATTAAATGCAGTAGATCATTTGGGATCAGTTCAAAACTATTCCTTTAAGATCTGCAATATTATACCTGATACAATATTATAGCCAATGTATAAACCAGGTATTAGGTTTTCTAAATGACCAAAAGCAGGAGAGATGTGAATAAGCTGCAAAATATAAAACTGAAAAAAAAAGAAACATCTCCATGGCCCCAGTGACAGCACATCAGTTAGACAAGTCTTGATCAGGCTTTGTTATGTGAAATCTCACTGCATGGAGAACTGAAAAAAGACAAATACTGAAGTAAATGATATGCAACTGCTATGCTTCAGGGGGAAATACACAGGAAAATAAGAGAGACAGAGAGACAGTGCGGGAAAGAGAGATGATTTCACACCTAATTAAAATAAATGGCAGATACTGAGGTGACATCTGCTGTCAAGTAGGGTTTTTTTTCCATCTTATTGTACTTGCTCAGTGTTATAAAAAAAACTGCAAAAGTGGCACAAAGCTGAGCATCTGGACCCCCAGCTTATGACCACATAAGCTCACACGTACGCCTTCTCATAGTCAAGATTAAATAGGTTCAGAGTGTAAAGTGGATTTGTATGGAGATGATGATTTTCAGAATTACAGTCTACGTAATCGAATAAATGAGTGAATCCTGATGCTTTTCTTCCCACTGGAGGGAGCAGCTCTACTGTCCATTTACATGAAGGATGGCACAAGCAACTAACCATTTGCATGAAATATTTATGAACCTGACCTATATTTTTTCCATGACAACACCCGGTAACTAAACCTTACTTGCTGTATAATAAGGTATTAGCTCGCCTTTACCGTCTATAAAGCGAAATGAAAAAGTTGATGCTTTGGAAAGTGCATCATTTCTCAGTAATTGGTTCACTTTTGCCTCCTTTGCTTGTTAAGTCAAATCCTCATTGGTGTGGACTTGTGCTTTGGGGTTTAATTCAAATTAAAATGACATTAATAAAAATGAATGCTAATCTATGTTCACAGGGCTCAGCTCCCAGACTGGAAATCAGGGTTAAACGGTGGGGCAAGAATCACACTGAACATGCTCTGTACCAGTTAAGACCAGCTTAACCCTTTGATGTGCAACATTCGCACACTACAAAGAGTTTTTCTTTGTTTTATCTTTTGAAATCTATTTATTTTGTGACTGAATATTCCAAGTCTTCTTTAAATATCTTTTTTTTATTATTACAACTAATCATTATTTTTATTTTCATTTATTAATAAAAATAGTTTTTATATTACTACATTGAATTTACACACATGGGTCAAATATGTGAAAAATTTGAAAAAAATCATCCAAGTGTGATATAAAATACAGTAACTTAATACTATAATAATTTGTTTCAAGTAGATACTTATATAAATATAGCTGTAAGAAAGATTACGACTTTACTACTAGCTAACTACTTTGCAATATAGCCTACCAATGAACTTAGCTAAGTAGTTATAACTACTAACTACAATAGTTGGCTAACTTCACTATTTAGCTAATAAAATATATCAACAGCTAGCTAGCTAATAATAATAATAATAACATGTAACTTTCTGACAAGTAATGTACTCACTCTCAGGGTCACCTAAACGTAATCAAGTAATATGTACAGCTTTTGTTCACTGCTGTTATTAAATGTTTTCTAAAGTAATGTTAGAACAATTGAAAAACAATACGTACTGAGATGTGCGACAGTGCTGAGCTGTGAACTGGTAAATGCACGTGGGTTGTGTCTGACCCATGTGTGTAAGGTTGATATAGAAATACAAAAGCTGTGCTTCTTCATAAAGTAAAAAAGGAAAATAAAAATGAAGATTTGTGCTGAACAAATACAAGATATTTACTGCGTATTTGGAATAGAAAATGAATAATGATTCATTT
Source organism: Duopalatinus emarginatus (assembly GCA_028565595.1). Lineage (NCBI taxonomy): Eukaryota > Metazoa > Chordata > Actinopteri > Siluriformes > Pimelodidae > Duopalatinus > Duopalatinus emarginatus. The sequence continues at coordinate 10,215,135 of JAOVVF010000031.1, read as the reverse complement.
ATTTCAATTTCATATGATATCATTTTTGACCCATTGTTGTGCATTAGAGGGGTTGTGATACAAAAAGGGTTTTTAAGCAAAACGTAAGAAAGGAAAAAATTAAATAAGGATGTATGATGATCAAAAATCATCAAAAATTTATTGCAAAGATAAAAAAAAAAAAATAGCCATGTCACTTTTGACCCATGATGTGCATCAATGGGTTAGAACCAATTTCTGAATCCCCACACTGAAGAACCAGAAAACCAGTTCAGACTGTAAAAAAACTGGTACAGATTGATGGCGACTCCATAATGGTATGGGGTTTGTTTAGCCGCTCATGTCCTGCATTCATTCTGATAGGTTTGGACTCTTCCAACAGGACAGACGTCCACCACAGACGTCTAGAAATATCAAATTATGGTTAAAGGAACACTCTTCTGAATTTGTGGTCTTGCCATTCCCACTTAAGTCACCAGATCTCAATGTTATCAAACACATCTATGATGCCAAGGAACGCAGAATATAACAGAATTGTCTCGTCTACCAGTTCATGGCTGAGTTTCTGTTGTTCCTAAAGACTTTCACTGACAAAAATAGCATTCACAGTTGATTGTGGAACGTCTAGGACAGATTAATAATTTACTGCTTGTAGAACTGTTGTTATCATCACAGTTGTGATTACTCAATCTGTGGGTCCTGTGGGTTCTGTGTTCCTGCGGCCAAATCACAGCCATGTTAATATTAACGTATATTGCTTAATTACTGTTTATTCCATGTTATGTATTCACATTCATCACCAATTTATTATGCTTTCAGGAAACAGCCTGACTATCTAAGAGCAAAATATATTTGTCATGTTTTCTTAACATGTCGAGTCAAGATGACTCAATTCAGCCTGTAACTTTCTTTTTTTTATGATTTTAAAGCTACAAAATCCTCTCATGAGGCTGGTGACCACGTTCCAACTTTGTCCCATCCTCACTACGTCTTCTCATGTTCAGACACTCACAACATGGCAGACTGCGTTGAGTAATAGACAGAGCTGGGTTTTATTCCACTTCATTTACTTTAATTAAGTATTTTTTTTCCTCTCAAAGGCCTCTAGAGCCAAATCAATGCCACCCTCCAGAGACCCTAAAGCCATAATTAAAACTTGATGTCAATCACAGTGTCTTTCATTCAGGGATTTTTTCCAAGAGAGCCCATGCCCATCAAGTCTCTATCACGACAAATTAATCAGCTGCAGCTCCTGCCGTGTCTTCTGGAACAACTGCAAGAGACCAGACGACTCCCAATTTCAGCAATGTATGGAGAGCTGCAGGCCGTTGGCAATTTCTGACCTTATCTACATGGGGGGCTACACCGAGGGGCTGCCATAATTCTATGAAACAGCAAAGATATAAAAATTCAAAAGTTTTCCGGGTCTGATGATGTCTGGATTCTTGAATCTGAAGGTTTTAATAAACTCTAGCAGCTCCTCCTGCATGTATTACCATTTACACTCATCAGCCATAATAATAAAACTGCCTGCTTATACAGCTGCCAAAACCAGCTCTGACCTGTCAAGGCATCGACCCCACAAGACCTCTGATGGCGTTCTATAGTATCTGTGGCACCAAAAAGTTCGAATCAGATCCTCCTGTGGATCTTCTGTTGGATCGGACCAGATGGTCTAGCCATCACCTCCCACGCACATCTGTGAGCCCTGGGCACCCATGACCCAGTTGATGGTTCACTGCTTGGACCACTTTTGGTAGGTGCTATCCAGTGCATGCTGAGAACATTCCACAAGACCTGCTGTTTTGAAGATTATCTGACCTAGTCTTTAAGCCATCACAATTTGGCCAAAATCACTCACTTGCCCATCTGCTTCCAACATATCTGAGAACTGACTGTTATGTTATTCACTTCACGTGCTAGTGGTTTGGTGGTTTTAAGCTTATCGTGATTGTGTATATTGTTATTAACAGTAATCAGTAATCGTTGGGAATTTAAGGTTATATACCTACACTAACAGTTCACTTGGGATTAGTGTAGCTTAAACAGTAGTACACTTAAACATGCTAGTATACTAAAAATCAACCTGTGTTACTACTAGCCTATTAGCATACCAATAAGCGTCCTGGATTAACCTTCAGTTACATGAATGACCTTTTTTTGTGATGCCATTTAATACATTTTAAGAAAGTATATCCAGTTTTAAAGACAGAATATATCAGGCGCTAGTCTGTTTTCTGCATTTTTCGAACAACAGGAAGACCAAATGATTCATATGTATATATTTGATGAGTCATCACCGCTGAAAAATGTGTGATTAAATCCGAGCCAGTGTCTGCTATAAGAAGCATCAACAGTCCACTAAAAAGATCCTGTTCCTAAAATGCTACGAATATTCTGGATGCGTCTCGTGTCACCGAACGCCACCTCCATCCCAGGAAGGGACCACGCTGTAAATGATTCAATCACTGTTTAGACAGGGGGGAAAAAGCCTTGGAAAAAAGAAATCTGTCTGCTCTGACAGTTGAATAAATGCCTGCTGGCATTTTGTAAATTTGCTTGGCTACCGGGTGCGAAAGCACATGCAGAACGCGTCCCAGTGTCGAGATTGGTATGCACCGTCGGCGTCATGAATATTCGAAATTATTGACACCTCATAAAAAAAAAGTGCAAAGTGGACGCTATAGGCGCTTGATTAAAAACCAAGGACAGAATACATCATTCACTTCACTGTAAAGGGCAGTACGGATGCGGACGTTGTGTTGCTTGTAGAGCTTTACACTATGCTGCGCTGTCCTGCTCTAACTAGGTGTGTGAATACACTTTCTTAACACTCACACATACAGACACACACACACACACACACAGCGGGGGAGCCTAAAAGGGTTGCCACGGCTGCAGCTCCTGATTCTGGAGTGTGAACTGAGGTTTAACAAGTTCTGCATAAACACTGCCGGCTCGGAGATCCAGGGCAGCTATATCAAGGCCACAGTGTGGACACCCCACTGTTTGATACAGGAAAAGTTCTCGTGAACGAATCCGGTGCCAGAAGCAATGGAAGTAGCGAACAGTTCATAGTCAAACCAATGGGGGGTCGAGGAGCATGCTATATCACAGGGTTTTTTTTTTTTTTTTGGATCATACTGAAATCAATTAACTTGATCCACAGGAAGCTGATCCAGCATCAGTTCTATTTGATACATATAGACTATAGGGAAAATGAAGCATTGATCCAGCACAATGGGGCCATTCCACTCATTTCTCAATCCGCAGGCAGGCCAACAGGGCACGCTTACTTACCCACCTCACCAAGCTCGGGTTCATTTGGCTCTTTAATCTGTAACCGGTGTAATTAATTCACAGTCAGTCTGTAACATATGTCTCACCATGTAAAACGTGGCAGGTAGCACTGGATAAATTCAATCCAATATATTTGAATTAACCAAGCCTGCTTTACTCATCAATCAAGGCAAAAGGAGCCACACACGGGTCCATGAGACAGCATTTAGCAAGAGATTGGCCATGTGTGCCGGCAGTTTTTAAGGCCTAGGTACAACACATGAGGTTACATTTACATGATGTTAGACGTGATGTTACATTTACAGCACCAGTGTCGTTTCAACCACTGACTTCAATTGACAATGGACATGCTGAATTTTCAATGGATATTCTGAAATGTCAATAGTCAGCGAGATATACGTGATACAATTTCAATACAGTAGACATGATACAATTTTGAATGAATGAATAAAAGTGAACTATTTTTGCACACAGAAGGAATGTGACCTCCACATTTAACCCATCCGTGCAGTGAAACACACACACCACTGAACACTAGGGGGCAGTGA
>JAOVVF010000031.1:10194257-10207913 GCA_028565595.1 Duopalatinus emarginatus | reverse complement strand
TATATACACCATGACCCTGATACTGGTTCACCTTGGACCACTGCATACCAGGAACACCCCCTAAGACCTGCTATTTTAGAGTTGTTCTGAAAAGTCATCTAACCATCACAATTCGCCCGTTGTTTTGTCAAAATAAAATCGGTGACATTCTTACACTTGCCCATTTTTCCTGCTGACAGTTCACTTGCTGTGTAATATTCCACCCTTGACACCCTTGAATTAGTCTGTATTTGCCTATAGTACAACAGCTGTACATCCCAGTACATTAATAAGTAGATGGATGGACGGACGGACAGACGGATGGATGGATGGATAGACAGACGGACAGATAGATAGACAGACAGGATGAATGAAAAAATGGGAAAACACACACACACACACACAGAGAGAGGGGGGCACTCTGTGTAGCAGCCATGGACCATTAATGATGTTTAATGATGTTATTTCATTTGCTACCTGAACTCACCATTAGCTCGTTGTCACTAGTCTGTTTATTTGTCTTAATAGTTTAACTGTCTATAAAACAAAAGAATGGTTTAAAAACAGAAAGTCGTATTTAGGTACAGAGAAGCTCTCAGTCACCATCCTCTCACACTTCTATACAGTATAACAGACTTCAGGACTTTACTTCCTAAACGTTCCGCCTTTTAATTTTTCTGTCCTATTTACAATATCCCTGGCCAGTATGCATGATTCACACCTCCTTGAGCACGGAGCCGGATGGAGGAGTCATGCAGTCCCCCTCAGTCTGATGCATCCACCCTGCACGTCTCAGTCGTGGTGTTTCGGCTGGTATTACGAGTGGGCAGAGCGCGGTGGCATTTAATGCACCATATGCTTTTGTGCAGGAGGACGGGCACGAATCGGCCGGGCAGGAATCTCCCACAGAGGTGGCGTTTGCGCAGGAAATAGTAGCTACACCATAAAGAATGGGCGGATGAAAGTTTGATGAGGGACGGCGTTCTGATGAAAAATTCTGTTTGCCTTCCCAGGACACCCGCTTTTATTCCAGCCCCTGGGGCGCAGATCCGGGCAGCGGAGGTATTTACCCCTGTGGTGCTGGCTTTCAGGGAGGCGAACGCCCCTTAATCAAATTTCAAACATCCCCTTGCTTAGAGAAAGATGTGGGAGGACAGTTTTTAGTTATTCCTGCTTTTCCTCCTACTTGTGATTCCTGCTTGATTTTGAAAAAAAACCCAAAAAAAAACCTTGGCACAATTCACAGCAAAGCCGCTCAGGCTGTTTTCTCCTTGCACGTGCCTGAGAAATCTGCACAAGCATTATTTTTTAATTAAGATGGATGTCATCCTGGTGAACTGTAACTGAGGAAGTGGGAATGATTAAAGTCTTGAATTGCATGCAACATGGCATCACTTTACGCTGCGCTTCGTCCTTTCTACGTTTTATTTTTGTCTTTTTTTTTTTTATCACAGCACCGCGCTCGTCGGACGACGCTCTCATCTCCTTCCAAAATGACCATTACATCATTACTGACTGCTTTCCAAGAGGGAACAGCGGCTCGGATTCGCACAATGTCAAGCAGCGCAGAACAAGAGACGTCGCACAATTAAGGAGGGTTTTATGATATCGTCTGCTGGGATTGGATTGCGCCCCTCGGAAACGGCGAGCGCTGCAACGTGTGCTATCTTAGGCTGTAAAAATTCAGATCGGATTCCAGCTGGGTGCTGAATCATAACATAATGGAGGATCAGCAGCTCCCATTTCATCATCCTCAAGATGCGGAGACTCCACAGTATCACTGCGCTCGCAATTACGACTCCCTCAAGTGCTAATTGCGCTATCCGAGTTCAAAGTGTAGACAGTCAGCAGGGCTTTACAAGGACGTCAGGTTCTCGTTAATGGTTGGGGGTGATAGCAGGGTTCAGGGTTAATAGAACAGGTTAATTCTGTTATACTAATGATATGGATGTCATTAGGCTATTATACACTTTATTCTCAGGAAATAGACAGAGTAGAGGATATAAAACCGCAACTGAATCTCACCAGATTGAACCTCATTCATTTTCATCCATGGATCCAGTCCAGGTTCCACCTAATATGAAGCCGGTTCACTGCTCATTTTTACAGAATATGAATGTGTAATATGACTAAAACAAAAGTGCAGGCGTGGATCCGAATCGCTGCTTGAGCTTAGATAGTTTTGGCTGTTATTAAGTGAGAATACTCTAAATCTGTCAGTTAGGCTGAAGGTCTCGACTTTAAAGTGATGAAATATTTTGGTGATGAAATGTGCTGTAGATCTATTTCTAGTGTGGTGTGAATGACATGATATAAGCAGCCGATCTAACAGTTATCTTTCCCCATTAGAAGCCCATTAGTGATTTATTTATTATTTTCATATATTAGATTTTTTTATTGTGGGTGTTAAATTAGTGTTCAATTAAATAAATGGTTCTAGAAGTGCATGTGACCATTAGTGGGAAATGTTTCCGATGTATTTAATCGTTTGAGAAACGTTCAAATTGTCAATTATGAAATTAATCAACATGAAAGAAAATGGAGGGAGGAAGGAAAGAGGGAAGGAAGGAGAAAAGGAAGCAAAACATTATAGAATGAAAGATAGTATAAAGAAAAGAAAAAAGGAAGGAAGGAAGGCAGGAAGGAAGGATAGAGGGGGTGAGGATAAGGGGAAGAAGAAAATGAAGGTATATAGGGAGGGAGGAAGGAAGGCAGGAAGAAAGGAAAGGAAAGGAAAGGAAAGGAAAGGAAAGGAAAGGAAAGGAAAGGAACAACGAGGGAAGGAAAGTTGAAAGATGGCAGGATGAAAGGAAGGAGGGAGAGAAGAAGACGGGAAAAGAAGGAAGGACTGAATTAAGGAAAGTAGGAGGTTAAGAAAGCAATAAAGTAAAGAAAAAAGGAGCTTGGGGAAATGAAAGAAGAAAGGAAGGAATAAAGGAAAAGAGGAAGGTAGGAAGGAAGGAAGGAAGGAGAAAAGGAGGAAATAAAAGAAGGTAAGGAAAGAAGGAGCTTCGGAGGAAATGAAAGAAGAAAGGAAGGAATAAAGGAAAAGAGGAAGGAAGGAAGGAAGGAAGGAAGGAAGGAAAGAAGGAAGGAAGGAAGGAAGGAAGAAAGGAAAGTAAGGAAAGAAGGAGCTTAGGAGGAAATGAAAGAAGAATAGAAGGAATAAAGGAAAAGAGGAAGGAAGGAAGGAAGGAAGGAAGGAAGGAAGGAAGGAAGGAAGGAGGAAATAAAAGAAAGTAAGGAAAGAAGGAGCTTAGGAGGAAATGAAAGAAGAATAGAAGGAATAAAGGAAAAGAGGAAGGAAGGAAAGCGAAAAGGAGGAAATAAAAGAAAGTAAGAAAAGAAGGAAGGAAGGAATAAAGGAAGGGAAAATTGAAGAAGAACACTTCATGACAGTCAGCTTTGTTTCTTTGTTAGGTTTCTGTGTAACATGACAAGCTATGATTAACTCAATAGTTTAACACTTCCCATCATTCATTATTGTCCTATAGCATCACAGTGGTTAACAATAATAACCAACAAATCTAATGTGTTTCAACCAATGATTTCATTTCACTAGCCTTAACTTTAAATCCTCCTCCTTCTTCTTCTTTTTCCCCTTCTTGTTTATGAGAAGTTTGCTAACTGGTAATATTTTTAGCTGTTAGCTAGCCATGTTGACAATACCTTACCTGTTCGCCTCTGTTCTTGTCGCTAACTATATTTCAGTAGAAAACTAGTTATAATTTGTAGTAGGTATCTAACTAGAGGCAAACAGGTCAAACTTCTGTATAGCCTTACACCTGGTTTACTGTTTTGTTTAATATTGTAGTTAGGGGTTGACCAAAGTAATTCATTATCCAAGATGGTTATCCTACTACTAGATTTGTAAGGAATGTCTGTCACAGAACCCATTGGGCAAAAGGCAAGGAAACACACTGGACAGGTGACCAGTATATCACAAGGACATGATACACAGACCTATGTGGTCATGCCTAGGACCAATTTGATGTCTCCAATTTTGCCTGATTGCATGTCTTTGGACTGTGGGAAAAAATCACACAAACACAAGCTCCATCCGGTCAGGAAATGTACCCAAGACCAGGCACAACCTGGACAAAATAAGAAAAAGGAAAAGCCAGCGAAAACAGTCTTCTGCTTATTTTATTGCTTCGAGTGCTATTTTGCTGATACAGGGATGACTTTATCGAATTGTACACTGTAATCCAGAAAGATACAGTCTATGTGTAGCAACCAATCTAATTGTATGTGTGTATAAGTGTTCTGCGGCTTACAGATGTGTATAAGCAACCAAGAGAAAGGCCATTTCAGAGAGTGCCAGCAACTCGTTTACACCGGCAATAACCAAGAACACTTGTCTCCACACTTGCTCGACATGATTGAATTATGTATCTCATCATACACCAGCGTAATGAATGTGTCGAGAGCGCTCTTGCCTATGCCGCATTGAGAGCTGTCTGCTATGTAACCTTAGCGGAAGTGTAACCGAGGCCAAGGACTCTCGTTTGATGGTCAGCTCTGATGGTGCAGGGCTTTTTAGCAGCACGCTCGCGCCGTTCCCCAGAGGTTGTGTTAAGTGCTGTTCAGCCCTAGACCCTTCCATCCATAATACATTCCCCTTTCTGCTCGCCCCCGTACTACTGTATCAACAGCACCAGGCTCCTCCTTAAACTAGGCCAAGTATTACATCATGCACAAGCAACTGCAGACAAAAAAAATTACACACAAGTCTTGGGGAAAAAATCCACAGATGCACATGCAAAGGTGGCAAAATTGGATCCCCCGCATTATTTCAGCACGCTGCTTGGCGAAAGATGTAAATAGGTCACCTCTGACAGTCGCTCCGAAAGCGTTTGCAAGCATTTCGGTTCGGTTAATTCAATATTTCAAATAAACGACTGGTTCTTCTCACTCGGAGAGACGGTAAGCATGGATGATTGATTTCTATGCCCTAGCATTCAAGCTCTTATACCTTTGTAGCCGCTGACCCTCTGTAACCAACACTGCTTCCGTAAAAGGCTTCAAAAATAAGCACATTCAGAATCTTTCAACAGAGCCTCGGTTATAGAACGTCGAGAGCCAACAAGTAAAGAAATCAATTATTTGTGGTATAAAGATACTTTTAAAAGCAAATATCAGGCTGTTTTCAACACCAGGACTGGTGGAACTGAACAACTCCAGGGCTGTCAGTTCTATCCTGATTTTGAGCTACTGTCTATGTGGAGTTTTATAAGTAAGTCAACATGAACCACTCATTGACCACTGTACTTGTACACGGAGGAGACTGACACAGCATTTAACTCATCCGTCCACTAGTGAATGCACACTATGGGGCAGTGAGCACACTGATTATAACGTGTAAGGAGCAGTTGGAGGGAGGTTTCATGCTATGGTCAAGGGCACTTCGATCATATCTTGGCGGTTCCAGGGATCAAACCCACAACCTTCAGGTCACAAGGCTGGTTACTTAAACACAAGTTTGGTAGATGGATTGTTGATTGTACATTGCTTCTACATATGAATGCACGTGTGCATCTTGCTACGCGATGAACGGGGGTCTGATTTTACACGCATTTCCACCTCTTCCCCAGTGTTTCTATTATAGACACCAGATCCACTACGACTGCAGCTGTGGTTACTAGGTGTTTTGTATCAGTGGCATGAGATGGCACATCCTGCTAATGGGAAGCACTAGTTAATTATATACTGAGCACTTACATTTGCAGTATATCAGATTTGTTCCTTGGTGCAAAATAAAAGAACACATGCTGATATTACTGTAATGGCTTCAGAGCTTCAGAGCTGCACTGTAGTTCTTCAGAGTGATGAAATAGTATGAAGATATAATCTTAGATATGGGTCATTCAGATTGACACTGAGCTCTTAAAGGTGGGACTGGTGGATCTAGTTAATTAATTGTTGGAATGTGTGTATAGTGCATACAATGAACCGGTGACTCATCCAAGGGGGTATTCCCACCTCAACACCAGTATGCCCAGGATAGTTTCGGGATCTGTCACTGTTGTGACCAGGATAAATCCTGGATGTACTGAAGATTACTGAATGACTCTGTAGTAGACATTTGTAGGCCGGACAGGGGCAGGAAGGTCCCTGGTTCAATCCCTTGGGCCTTTGGGCAAGGCCCTTGGGCAAGGCAACTAACCCATAGCTGCTCCATGGGCACTGTAAGAATTGGCTTCCCCCAGCTCTGAGCAAATGTCTCAACTGCCCCTTAGTGTTCACTAGTGTGTGTGTGTGTTTTACTGTATGAATGGGTTAAATGTGGTCAAATTCCTAGTTCACTTTAAGAAATTTAACATCCCAGGACATTGGATCGTTGGATCGGCAGAGATCGGATTGGCGCTTGTTTAACGACTGGTTTTCCATTGTACTTGATTCAACTCCAAAATGCTTAATAAATTAATTTCATTAAAAACTCTAAGGACTGTGCCTGGAAGCATCTGATCTCTATCCATTCTGTCACTGTTTGGATGAAACTTTAGGTGTTGGCGTAACAGCTCTCAGAGGACAGGCTGATGATGGAGCCCCCGCTCTCTCCGATTGTAAAAGACCCAGGAGATAGTCTGAGGGGGTGGTAGAATTCCTGATCTGCTAACCCAGCTGTAGCTGTATGTGTGCGTGTGTGTGTGTGTGTGTGTGTGTGTGTGTGTTGGGTCTCCTTCACGCTTGTCTGCTCTCCACATCACCAAAACACCAATGAGGACAAAAAGGAGTAGCAACAGCCTTTGGATTCACCCGTTATGACATGTGACACACTTCAAGCGCATGCTGGGATAACTGGGGAGAGGTGTACGAAGCCTTCCGGGTGCTTTGTGTTCAGTTGGGTCAAGTTATTCATGCTATGTCTGGTAGAGTAGTGTGTGCTAATGGCCCATTTGCTATTTAATCAATGCCGGGTCCATATGCTAGAAGTTAGAAAATGTGTAATAGGGGTTAAATTCTAGGTCACTTTACTTGAGGAGGAATACTTGATACCAGCAAAATGGAAAAGGTAGCGGATGGGGAAAACGGTGGATCAAGCTGATTAAGTGTTGGAATATATATGTGGTGCATTGCAATGGACCAGTGACTAATTCAAGGGGGTATTCTCACCTCAATATCAGTATACCCAGGATAGGTTCTGGATCTGTCACGTTTGTGACCAGGATTAATCCTGGATGTACTGAAGATTAGCAAATAACTTTAAGGTCAGGGGTCGAGGTGCCCTTCAGCAAGGCAAGTGTGCTAATGGCCCTGTTTAATCAATGCTGAGTCCATATGCTAAAAGTTAGACAATGTGTAATAGGGGTTAAATTCTAGATCCCTTTACCTGAGGAGGAATACTTGATACCAGCAAAATGGAAAATTGTGAAAACCTGGGATACTTTTATTCAAAGGTATGGCTTTACCAATCATGATAACTGGACAAGCTATGAATAAAAGCTAGGCCAACTAATTGGCTGGTAGGTGTATTCTTTGGGTTGGCGCTCTTGAAATATCTCAGGCACAATCCAGGATCGGCGATTGTGACTAAGAACAACCTTCGATCAATAAAGGAACACTTTCATAGCGGATTAGTGCATCAAATACCAAAGTGTGAAACCCTGACAAATTATTTTTTACACTGAAGTGCCAGAAAAACGGATATTGACGAGCCTATGCAGAATATAAAGGCTGATGGTGGCTCTATAATGGTATGGAGTTTATTTAGCTGGAATTCCATGGTTGGGTTTGAGCTTTTACCGTTTTGACCTAAGTCACCAGATCTCAGCATTTTCAAACACGTCTGGGATGCCATGCAACACAGAAATCCTCAAAATACAACAGAATTCTGCAGAAAGTATGGTGTTCATTGGCTCCAGAATATTTTCACAAGCTTGAGGAGTTCATGCCGCGTCTAGGGACCTACCAAGTATTAGACTCTTGTACCAGTTTTTTTCTGGTACGTCAGAGTATATATAATTATGAAAGCTACAGACCTTCCTCTTTTATGCTTCTTAAATACAAGTAAAGTTTAAATTTGGGAGAAAATTGTTTTTAACGATTTCATTCTGACTCCTGTGGAGGAGAATCAGAGACATGCTGTTGCTGTTGTTCCATGGAATACAGTTTTTAACTCGATGCCGGACAGACAGATTTTGTCCAATTAGATTTAGTCTCTTTCTATGATGTCATTTCAAGTGTGACCATAAAAGAAAGAACTGGCGAAGATACCTACGGCGCATCACGTTCCCTGTGGAAGTTGAGCCTATATTTCATGAAGACTTAAGGTTGCACAACAGCAAAAAATACATCCGCTTACCTGCCATGAAAATCCTCACCAACAAAGTGATGAAGAAATGTTTGGTGTTTCTCGAGTCTCTTGTTGTCACGTTAGAAATGATGTTAAGGAGAGCCCTTAAAGCTGAATGGATAAATAACATTGATTATCCAAGATCATCATCATGAAAGTTGCTCCAGGAACAACAGCAAGCCAAGGAAATCAGATTGTGCATCCAACAACATGGTGCCAGGACAGAGTCAAGCCAAGCTGTACTTAAAGGACAGAGAGCTTTGGGTACGCATCAGGCTTTCAACTATTGCAATCAGGTAGGGAGGAGCTGGACCGTTTTGGCTATGTTGGCCAGCGTCAGTGTTTTATATCTGATGTGGGTCTTGAAATGATATATAATGAAAATATCACATAGAAATACTACAGGTGGCTTTTTACCCTGTCTAAAACAGCCCTTTCCAAACGCTCAGTTTCAGTGTGTGTTGCTTTAAGTGATAATGAATCACAGTTGACTCCGCCCCTTTTTGCCACAGGGTATATTGATAGGCATATAACATAGATGCTGCTTTGGACCATGGGAAAGAAGTCAACCTCGATGTCTAACATATTCAACATTCCTCTAAGGCTGGGAACTGACATACTGACGTATGTTGGTCTGTTTACCTGACAGCAGTTCACTTTCCTTAACTTAATAATGTGATTCTCAAGCTGTGGGTGGAGAAAGTTGCGCAGTAGATGGAGATCCTCAGATGGAGCTGTGGTATTATTCTAATAAAGGCCCCACGTGACATCACACAGGGCGCAAATTCTGAACTGCTTGTTTAATCCTATGTTCCTTACCTAGGCAGCACATACAAAACTGACTGGGTTGTGTTATGTCATATTTTGTGAGCTGGTAGACTCTCCAGATACGCAGATGAATGCACAGAAGAAAAAAAAAAAAAGGGTGTTTCTCATAATATGTCCCGCTGTGCATTAAAGTGCTATAGAAATGTATTTGCCTTGCTTTTAAGGAACCATATTTCATCAAAATGACAGTCGTGTTTTTTAATCATGTCTTCTCACAACAATCATGCTGGGTAAGAAGCCAATTCTTGCAACAAATTTGGGCAAAACAAAAGACTCTGTTACTATGTTGCTCATTAAGTATGATTTCCTCATACAGTCAATGTCAGGATTTGCTCATGTTGTTGCATATGTTGAGAAACAGATCATAAGGATAATGAAATCAGTTTGTCAGATACAGGCTGTCAAACTGTCTCTGATTCTCCTCCACAGGAGTCAGAATGAAATAATTAAAAACAATTTTCTCCCGAATTTAAACTTTACTTGTATTTGAGAAGTATAAAAGAAGAAGGGCTGTAGCTTTTATAATTTTATACACTTTTATAATTTTACAACACATTATATATACACTGAAGGTGCCAAAAAAACTGGTGCATGAGTCTAATACTTGGTAAGTCCCCATGTCAGGGCATGAACTCCATAAGCTTGTGAAAATATTCTGTAGGCAATGGACACCATACTTCCATTGGAATGGTCCACAATTCTGTTGTATTCTGAGGTGTAGGATTTCTGTGCTGCATGGCATCCCAGACGTGTTCAGTAATGCTGAGGTCTGGTGGCTTAGATGAGAACGGCAAAACCTCAACCATGGATTGCCAGCTAAATAAACTCCATATCATTATAGAGCCACCACCAGCCTTTATATTCTGCATAGGCTCGTCTATACCGGTTTTTCTGTCGCTTCAGTATAAAATATAATTTGTCAGGGTTTCACACTGCGAAAAGTATTTGATGCACTAATCCGCTATAAAAGTGTTCCTCTATTGATTCTTAGTCACAATCGCCGATCCTGGATGGTGCCTGAGATATTTTAAGAGCGCCAACCCAAAGAATACACCTACCAGCCTCCCTAAAGTAAGCGTACTAAATCTAGGATCTGGTCCAGCTTTTACATCTCAAACAACATGCCGGTTTGAATGAGCTGATGCGAGGTAACCGGCCCTGTTCTGAAAAGTCTGAAGAGTAGAGCGCTTCAATAGAACAGTTTTTATTCCCCCCACTCATCTGCACCGGGTTCTTCTCAGTGCTCACTCAGTCATCAGCTAATCCACTTACCGCTACTGAGAGAGCTTAGCGTCTGCCGCTAAGTATCTCGCATGGGTCTGTCTTGCCAGAGAGTAGAGCAAGAGACAGATGGGAAGGAGGTTAATGCGAAAGAGAGACAGAGAAGCACCAAAGCACCGATTAGTGCCCGAATCCTCGGTCATATTTTGGTGTCCAGATTGGCCCTAGATTTGAATTCACATGCGATTCGTGCAAGAGAGGACAAAGGAAAATCCCCAGATAGGAGGCAAGGTGTGAGGAAAACTAATACCCACACACACATACAGTAGAATTAGAGCAAATCAATAACCAGCCCATGTTGAAAGAACTGAACGGATTTAGCGCAGGCAGGTTTATGCGTGGTTCACGCTGCCTCGATGTGTATCTCCAGCACCCACACCGGGACAATCAGAAGTTGACAGAGAGTGGCCTTTTCTGTCACGAACCTATTTACCAACACATACCAATCTCAGCGCTGCCTCCTTTACCGTAAGCTCGTCAGGAACACGAGCAGGCCCAGATCGCTCCCGTACACACAGGGCAAATTAAACCCGAAACCTCGAGACAGGCGCGGTGGTGCGGCTTCCGTCAGAAACCTCAGACTAACTCCTGATCCGCAGGCTGCCGCGCTGACAGTCTGACATTTCCGAAATCATTCTGAAGGAGGAAGTGACTGAGGGGGTCAGAGAGGATAATGGTTCTGTCCAGCTCTCAGACAGAACGGGCGCTTCCAGCTGATTCATCTGTCTTAACGCAGACTGCCCGGCTGCTGTCTACATCAGACCTCTGATATGGGATCAGTGCTTAACTGACAACAGCCCTGTTCCAGCTATTTATAGTCCAAAGTGTTTGCTGCGAATCATTTGAAATTTCCAACCTGTGTTTTCCTGACACGGATTACGTCTGAACTGATTTTTTTTTTTCGTACCTTCCAGGATATGTGATCATTTCAACAAGTTTCTCGGTACATGACCATACAGCCTGTTAACTTATAATGGAAGTCTTACCCTGTGTTCACACTACCTACTCGTGTCACCTGTAGTTTGTCTCTTGTGAATGCATACAGGCTGGTGATGAGGACACTTCTGGGTGAGCGCTGTCTAGAAAGTAATGCAGTGTGAAATAGTTTACACGCTACATGCTAGGCTTCGTACTAGCCTCATTGGCAGATTAGCAAAGTCATTTAACTGGTCGAGATGTCAGGTCACCACAAACATCAGTCAGCTCTGCTCACTCTTTCCATGCTTTGTTAGAGCCCGACTTTTAATCAGAGGGTCCAGGGTTCATGTCTCTGTTTGGGCATCATTGGAGCAGCCAGAGGGGTTGTAGTTAAGTAAAGTAAAAGTGAACTATTTGCCTACTGTGCTTGCACACAGACAAATGTGACCACTCACACACCAGTGAACACTAGGGGGCAGTAAACACACATGCCCAGAGCAGGGAGCAGCCCCAAACCATGGCACCCGGAGAGCACTTGGGGGAGTTAGGTGCCTTGCTCAAGGGCACCTCAGTCATGTCTTGCCCTGTGTGGGGATCAAGCCCGGGACCTTCCGGTCACGAGACTGGTTCCCTAAGCACTAGGCCAGACTGGTGACCGAAGGGCTGCCAGTTTGTTCCATGCAACCAACAAGACACAACTGAAGTGCCCTTGAGCAAGGCATCTAATCCAGAACTGCTCTCCCGGGCACTGTGGATAAGGAACTGCCCACTGCTCTGGGGAAGTATGTTTACTGCCCCTTAGTGTGTGCTCAGTAGTGTGTGTTTCACTGCACGGATGTGTTATACGATGGGATACATCTGTCAAACAAAAAAAATGGGTGCTAATGTAGGAACCAAGTGAAACCTATGTGCAAGAATTAAATTCTCATTGTGCAGTGTGTAGTGATGAAGCCTAGAGTCTGCATGTTCTCGCCGTGTCTGTGTGGGTTGAAGTTTCCTCTGGGAGCTCTGGTTTCCTCCCACAGTCCAAAGACATGCAGTCAGGCAAATTGGAGATACTAAATTGCCTCGAGATGCGAGTGTATCTGAATGGGTTTGCCTATGTGTCTGTTATGTGATGGACTAGAGACCAGTCCAAGGTGTTTCTTCTGCGACTGGGATAGACTCCAGCGCAGCGTTAGCGTAAGTGCCTCGGATAATGAATAAATTAATAAATGAACTGAAGTGGTGTATGGGGAAAAAGAAGAAATGTCACATCAGACAGTTCTGAT
Organism: Duopalatinus emarginatus; assembly: GCA_028565595.1. NCBI lineage: Eukaryota > Metazoa > Chordata > Actinopteri > Siluriformes > Pimelodidae > Duopalatinus > Duopalatinus emarginatus. Next base: position 10,195,340 of record JAOVVF010000031.1, on the reverse strand, counting down.
TTCTTTTTCCAGTACAGAGAAATTCTCACAGATAACAATGACATATTCCTGCAGTGCTTTAAGAATTTACCGCCAAGACGTTTTGTGCTCAGAAGGTGAGTCACCTTGCATCTACAAGGTCCTACCCACACACCAGTACCGTTCCAACCCAATTCCCAGCAACGCTCCTGAACTTATCCACCTGCCCCCTGTTTGCTAGCCAGCTCAGGCGGAACAAGCCGGCTGAGAACCCCGACAGCTTCCGTTTAACCACTTCCCCGCTCGACCTCCCTCTTCCAGAGTGGCTATTTGAGCTCTCAGCGTATTGACAAGATAGCATTACAGGCTGCTGTTCACTGCTCCCAGCATCAGCAGCGAGCGTATTCCCACTGCTGATTCTGATGTGTAGCATTAGACAGACTACAGCTGCACCACAAAGCTCGGGATTCGTGCGGCAGCAGAGTAAAAGACAGAGCGAGAAAGGGAGACTGGGGACGTGTAGAAAGCGAGACATTGAGATGTGGAGATCGTCCCATGGTAAGGCAGCTAGCTAATGAGCTGAAGTCTTTGCATAAATCGACACAGTCCTTGGGAATAATGCTTTCCTAATTAATTTCCTCACGTACCAGGTTTAATCAGGTTGGCGCAACATCTTTGGGATATTTGCCTGCTCGAGGAAAAGCTCCCCGTGCTATTCCAGCATTTCCAAATCAGGCCTGATCCAGTGGGACTCCTGTTTGTGAACTGAGTCTCTTATGCCTGGGATCACATGTCAGACTGCGGCGCGGCAGCGTGCAGGAGAGCGGGGGGATGAAACACAAGTCTACTCTCTCCTGCAATACTGGAGCAAAAATGGAGATGTGAAGAGCGAGCTACACTCAAACACACACGCACACACATACGCACACACACACATACACAGAAAGAGTGACAGTGCCTCGTTATGCTGCTTGACATATACTGCACTGTACTGCATGATGCTTTGTGAAAGTTATGCTTCACTTCTAAAAGAGGCAGCTCTACAACAACACTCATAAATGTCATCAAAAGCGACAGGGAAATAAAAAAAACACTTTATTATTTTTTTTTTAAGCCAGCCTTTTT
>JAOVVF010000031.1:10149774-10164437 GCA_028565595.1 Duopalatinus emarginatus | reverse complement strand
TTACTGTGACTCTAAACTCTTTACTGTAACACTCAAACCATTTACTGTGACTCTAAACCATTTACTGTGACTCTAAACCATTTACTGTGACTCTAAACCATTTACTGTGACTCTAAAACCTTTACTGTAACACTCAAGCCTTTAACTGTGACTCTAAAACCTTTACTGTAACACTTAAACCTTTACTGTGACTCTAAACACTTTACTGTGACTCTAACCCATTTACTGTGACTCTAACCCATTTACTGTGACTCTAACCCATTTACTGTGACTCTAACCCATTTACTGTGACTCTTAACCCTTTACTGTGACTCTTAACCCTTTACTGTGACTCTTAACCCTTTACTGTGACTCTAAACCCTTTACTGTGACTCTAAAACCTTTACTGTAACACCCAAACCTTTACTGTAACACCCAAACCTTTACTGTAACACCCAAACCTTTACTGTGACTCTAAAACCTTTACTGTGACTCTAAACCATTTACTGTGACTCTAAAACATTTACTGTGACTCTAAAACATTTACTGTGACTCTAAAACATTTACTGTGACTCGAAACCCTTTACTGTGACTCGAAACCCTTTACTTTGACTCGAAACCCTTTACTGTGACTCGAAACCCTTTACTGTGACTCTAAAAACCTTTACTGTGACTCGAAACTCTTTACTGTGACTCTAAACCATTTACTGTAACTCTGCCGTGACTCTGAAACCTTTACTGTGACTGACAGTCTGGTGTTTGAGTTGTAGTAGGCATTATTGTGACTTTAAACAGCAGAATTAAGATCACCTCTTAAGTAGTTGCGTGATTCACTGTGCTCTATTATGTGACAGGATCATTGGGCAAAACCTACACTAATGTTCCAGAAAAACTGTACAGATTGGTGGTGGCTCCATAATGGTATAGGGTTTGTTTAGTTGTCATTCAGTAGCACCCCGGTACATCTACAAACATCTCTGGCAGGTGAACGCTATGTGCGCCTTGATGAGTTACACCTGTTCAAGTCCTGCGTTCATTCTGAAACGACATGCATGTCTAAAGACACCAAATTATGGTTAGAGGACCACTCATCTGAGTTTTTGAGGTTTTCACTAACTCGCCAAAGTCGCTAAGAAAGGAGGCGCACACAGCACTTATCTGTCAGAGATGTTTGTAGATGTACCGGGGTTCTATGGAATAGCAGCTGAACAAACGCCATGCCATTATAAAGCCACCACCAAGGAGCCATTCCAACATGACACTAGTTTCTTTCCTATGACATGGAGAGTATATAATCCAATAGAGTGTAATCAGTGTATAATCCCAGTTAGATCTGTTTGAGGGGGTGAATACTTAAGCACTCTACTGTACTGTGGTCTGCCTTTATTGGTCATAGGTTGTAGATGTAGTTTTTATTAGGTTGTGTTGAGTAGCATTTATTTAACAGAGTTTAGGATACAATTTGTATTTTTGTAAGAAATAGGAGTTTTTTGGGGGATTGAATTGATCCAATATGGCAACCGTTAATTAGTTTGTTAATTTAAGCATGAATGTGTGAATTTGAAGAATATATTTATGACACTAAGCTTCTTATCTGTAAACACACTCCTATAATCTCTTGCAGTCTCCTTAAAATGCCACATCACATTATGCAGTTTTTCCAATCCCACACAATGTCTTTGATTATCTTTTTTATTATATTTACATAAAATCTTTACATGACTCTAAAACCGTTACCATGACTCTTACGCACTTTACCGTGACTCTAACACACTTTACAGTGACTCTAAAACCTTTACCATGACTCTAACACACATTACAGTGATTCTAAACTCTTTACTGTGACTCTAAACTATTTACTGTGACTCTAAACTCTTTACACTTTACTAAACTCTTTACTGTGACTCTAAACTCTTTACTGTGACTCTAAACTCTTTACACTTTACTAAACTCTTTACACTTTACTAAACTCTTTACTGTGACTCTAAACTCTTTACTGTGACTCTAAACTCTTTACACTTTACTAAACTCTTTACACTTTACTAAACTCTTTACTGTGACTCTAAACTCTTTACTGTGACTCTAAACTCTTTACTGTGACTCTAAACTCTTTACTGTGACTCTAAACTCTTTACACTTTACTAAACTCTTTACTGTGACTCTAAACTCTTTACTGTGACTGTGACTCTAAACTCTTTACTGTGACTGTGACTCTAAACTCTTTACTGTGACTGTGACTCTAAACTCTTTACTGTGACTAAAACCTTTACCGTGACTCTAAAACATTTACTGTGATTCTAAAACCTTTACTATAAGTCTAAAACACTTTACTGTGACTCTAAAACCTGTAAATGTAAACGTTGACCGTAATTATAAAACCCTTTACTGGAACTATTTTTTTTTTTTTTTTTTTACTGTGACTCTAAACCCTTTACTGTAACTGTGTATGCTGGAACATGTTTCTAAGTAGGGCTGTCTGTGATTGTGCTCGCGTTTTTTAGGGAGTTGGAGCGTCTGAGCAACCTGGTTGGCAGGCCATCAGAGAGCCATCCATTACACAACAGCGGCCTACTGAGCTTAGATCCGGTTCAGGACAAAACCCCTTTGTACAGCCAGCTTCTACAGGCCTACAAGTGGTCCAACAAGGTGAGTGAAGCGCTCTACAGTATACATCAGATGTCATTATGGTTGTGCAACGCTCACATTTTATAAGAGGAGCAGAACTCCATCTTTGTCAAACCTGCCAGACACACATCACCATGAGACATATTTTGATCAAATGTCCAAAACCCAAGACAGAGCCCTGAGTGATAGGTGCCTTTCTCAAGGGCACTTCAGTCGAGTCTTATCAGTTGCAGGGATTGAACTGGGGACCTTCTGGTCCCAAGGCCAGTACCTTAACCACAAACCATGGCTACCCCCGAAGAGCATCTATACCTAGAACCTCGAAAGACATATTCAACTCAGACATGGCTTCCACATGTCTGAAACTTCCACAGCGCATTGCATGGCATCCCAGATGTGCTTGAGAACATTGAGATCTGGTGACGTAGGTTGGAATGAAATTCCATTTAATACAAATAATCTTCTCAAAGAAAACCTTACCACATCAATAATTATACAACAAACTGCTCCTTGGACACTGTGCTCCCTGGACACCGCCCTCAAGTGTGCATTCATTGCACGGATGTGAGGGTCGGATTAGGTTGAACAGTATTTCAGTATGTTGATGGTATTTTAAAAATACCAATTTCTGCTTTATATCTACAGTGAACACTGGGACTTTAGGACATTCCTCTCATCCATAATAAAACCTGATTTATAGTTGATTCGTTGCAACAAGTGCGAGGGCGCACCCGCCAAAAACGGCGCAATCGATGTGGTTTCATGCATGCACGCTAATCCCACATGCTGTTGCAGCGCATGGTCGTGCACCTTAGTCTGCACACGCCGCTCTGCACTTCATGTTCATGATGAACGAATCTGAGAGAGCTTTTTCTGAACAGGGGCATTTCTCTGAACAGGGGCATTTCTCTGAACTGCCCCCATAATTTCAGACAATAGGAAGCGTCATGTATAAATCCCTCTACCTTTCTATTCCCTTGATGTGCCGTATGTGGAGTCGTGTGAGACAGAAAGACAAACAGGTCCCACTCTTGGTGTCTGTAGGTACAGCAGGTAATATTGTTAACCATGTTCATAACTTTCTCAAGTCTGACTAAATAAACCAGTTAATTTTTTTGGTAAAAAAACTGAATAAATGTTGAATCTGCTTTATTATACGATAGTGCAGGTTTATTCCCACTGTTTTGTGAGTGAAGGTCAGGATCTCACTTGTTAAGATCAGTTATTTATTCTGCCATTTTGTATGGACATGTGATCATTATCATGGTTATGTTCAATATTATATGTTTTATCAATGTTATATGTTTTTATATGTATAAAAGTGAGCAAGGCACCTAAACCCTTCCCTACTGCTAGGGTTGCCTACCCTTCTGGGTAAGTGTGCTCATTTCACCAGTCTGTGTATGTGTGTGCTCTTCACTGCACGGATGGCTTAAACGCGGAGGTAAAATTCTCTGGAAGCACAGCAGGTCAATGGATCACTTTTTAGAACAAAAAAAAAAAAGAAGAAAGCACGTCAGTCATGCATTTTTCCTGTGAAGGAGTTGCAGAATAACACCGCTGAATCATCACTTCCATGGTGTTATACTTTTGGGGCTGAGTGCCGGTAAGGGAGTGTGATTCGGATTACACGTATAATATATTCACTCAGCTGACTTCTTTTGTACTGTTCAAAGTGCTGTGATTTTTTTTATTTTTTTTAATAAAAAAAACAAAACAAAACAGCTAGTCACTATATAGCACGCTGGTTTAAACGCAGTCATAAACATGCTGGAGTAGCTGGTAATGGAGCTTAAGTCTTGAATCAATAGAATATTATCAATAATTTATCTAAGATCATTGGGCAGAGGATGTCCGAAGCAGTACTTCAGGTGAGCTGGTCATTATTCTTTAGGAAATAATAACCGGGAGGCGTCGAATTTTTTCACAGACTCATCATTGTGTATGCATAAACAATACCCAACCTCATAATCCTAAATCACTCAGGCTTTTCCTTTACATTCTCCCAGTGACTTCCGTCCGCACTCGCGCCCTACGGAAAGCCATGCGAATAGCTCAGAAATCCACCAAAGTAGCCGTCTAAGTGTCTGGATTAATATTAGGTTCTTCAGACAATCCTCCTGATTGCCTGCACATGGCACCTACCCCCAAGAGCACACACTCGAGACTCAACAGATGCAGACCTTTTTAACACGGCCTCAACGTTTTCCCAATATCCATTACAGCCAAGTGCCTCGACTCCTTTGATCATCCGTACTTTCGCACACCGAGTGCTTCTCAACAGGATTCGCAAAATTTTCTTAAAGGACTCATCCTTTTTATTCCGCTCCCCTTTGATGTGCTCAGGTGGATACGCGGCATCTCGATGCTACATCTTGCGAGGACGGATATTTGCATGTTGCAGTCGGATGCTCAGCGGAGCGAGTCTGTTTCGCTTGACCTGACTGATCTTTTAGACTTGGGTTTTAATTAAAGATATTCAAATAAAAGATTAGCAAGTAGCTAGTTTGTCAGAGGCGCTAATGTCCACAATTCAGTCGTAAGACTTTATTTTTGATGTCCTGTGATAGTGATTTGGTAGACACTAGAAAATGATGCTTTTTCAGCTAACATACGGATCCAACCAATCATGAATGAAGTTCATTTGGCGGAAAGGCCAATTTATTGAAGAGGAAAGGACGCGGGACGTGAAGGGCGCACGTTTGCTTCTGATGAAAGCTTCCTGCTAGCTTCCGGCTTCAGCTTTGTCAGCTAGTAGAAACCAAGTGGACATGACCAGAACTTTTACTCCCTGTTAACTAGAAATTGGCTATCTGTAGCCAATACCGATCGCTTATCACTTTGCCCGATACCAATCCAGGGTGGGGCTGGGTGACACTTGTAACTTTAAGACTTAAAATGTGGTCTAAACTGGTTTATTACCGTTTATAATGAACTGGAATGGCTTCGGCAACAGCGGGAAAGTGGGTCTTATTGCTTATTGAGTCACACGTGTTTCTTTAGCCATGCCTAAGGGTTGGAATTTTACCTCAGCATACTTGCCGTGTTGTTGCACATGTCAGCTGGGTGAACTTTGCAGACAAAGCCTGTGATTGGTCGCAGTGTACACTACAGCGCAAAACAAAACTGCAGAAAGTACGCTAGCTTGTAAGCTCGCGACAGCACTTTCGACATTGTGTCCCGCTCACTAACATTGCTAGTTAAACCTGCTAGTCAAAAGTTAAAGGGTCCTTATTTCTCTCTTGCATTTCAGATAAAAACTGCATGGACCTGTGGTTAAGAGGGTTCACAAAGGGCTTCACTGCCGAGATGAAACGCTAGATGGAAATACAAAAAACGGGTTCACGCTGGGCCTCGGCAATCCTTACCTCGCAAAATGCGGCGCTTTAGTCGATACTGATACACAGCCAATCGATCCATCTATGAGACATCAAATACTATTAGAAACTTTTTAAGGACGTCTTCTAAATTACTTCCTAACCCGCTAAACGCTGTTAGCATAGAACAGGGGGAAAATATGGGCTCTTACTTTGATTAGTGAGAGATCTGAAGACAACCACTGTGTTCATGTGAGAGTGAATTTTGGTTCCCCTTGAAATAATAGAGTGGTAATGACTCTTGGAAAAAAAGGCACTAATTAGTGAGCAGATTTTGCTCATTTGTAACATAAGCATATGCGGAACATCCGAAATGGCATTTCTTCGGATTTCTAACTGGAAAATCCAATGGTTTTATGATGATAATCAGACAATTATACAAATGATACGGTTTTGAAAATCTCGATACCTAACGTGTGTTGACTAAGCTGCCAAATATCTCTCTTGTATCCGATTAGTTGTCCGCTGCCTATTTTAACTTATATTTATACTAGTTAAATAATTAAATAATGAATAAATAATTAGTTGGAGCCCTAGTATGGTGCATCCAGATCAGCCCCAACGCTCTTCCTCTGCATGGGATGCTTTCATTGAGCTGATACGGAGTGACTGGGATGAAAGTGTTGGATCAATGGCGCTTGTCGATACATTGAGCAGTCTGCGCAGGGACGAGCGTAGTTAAGTCCTTCTTTAGATGTTTCCTTCCTACACTCGCTTGCTTGTTAACCACTAAAGCAAATTGACCCTTTTTAATGTACTTTTTGATTTCAGATATATACACTGTTTTAAATACAGAGTCCGAGCATACCATACCATACCATACCATATCACACCTTTACCAATTCTACCTCCGCTGACTACCCTGTGCATCATTCAGAGTATCCTGAGGTACTGTCGGTAGGCCAAAAAGTTGCCGAGCCAGGCCTTTTATACATTTGATGAGTGTGTTGGCCTTGATCTAACATTCTGATTTTGCCCGAGGTGTAATACGGTAGTAGCTCTCGCTCTGTAACCCATTTCTGTTCATGCTGCATATTTGGTATGTGCATTGAAATAATTACTGTGTTTAAGAGACTCTTCCTTTTCCTCCCCTTTTCCTTTTTCCTCCTCATCCCAAGCTGAGGTCAGGCCCCACAGTTGTAGAAGCTTTAAGACATGATTAGGTGCAACTCTTGGACCCATTGGGGGAGGACTTAGGCACGGAGCAGAGATGCTCTGCAGGATTATCGATGCTCTGTCAACGGCCTCTGACTGCAGAAGCTCACTTGCCCCATACACGTACACACACACACACACACACACACACACACACATACCTTTTCACACTAATGTAAACGCAATTGATTCAAGATGCTCCAGCCATGCCAATAAGGTCCGGTTTAATGCACAAGAAGAGCTTTTCACTTCAAAATAGGAGACGTCACCTGTTTGTGGCAGACAGGTGGTTACAATTAGTGCTGGACGATATGGCCAAAGTTTATATTGCGATATATTCCTCAATTTCAGTCGATATGATATAATTCCGATATCGATATACATAATTTGAAAAATTCTCCCTACCATGGAAGTCTGTACCCACTAATGTCTGAAAATTGAATTGAAGTCTTTAAACCTCCTTCTACAAAATCTTTATAATACTTTAGAATTAAAACCGGTCCAAATAAACCAATGATCACCTTTTATTTGCATACAGCCTTCATATACAAACAAAGAACATGACATCACCATCAAACATAAACCTCTAGGCTTTGTCAATATAAATTACTTTAAATTACAACAGAGTTTCTTATTCTTTTGTAAACAGATTGAACAGATTAAAACAAAAGTGCTTCAGCCAGGATAAAAAAAAAAAATCCTTATAGTCATAAACATACAAGTAACGTGACATCCCTGTCAAATAAATAAACCTCTAGGCTTTATCATTATAAATAACTTTAAATAAACTTCATATTACAACAGAGGCCGGGTTTCTTATTATTTGGTAAACAATTGAACAGATTCAAACAACAGTGCTTCAACCAGGATAAAGAATTTGCAATAACACACAATCTCAAGTCGTGCTTTTATACTACGGTTTTATTCAAAAGAAAGAAAATAAATCAAAGAAGCCCAGAATTGCAGACTGAATACACTTTAATGTTGACAATACCTTTCGCCAAAAAGTAGTTCGACAATGAATGAGTTGTTGCTAAGCAACAGCAGTTCATTAAAAATTCCAGAGCGTGCCATAACACTACCAACTAATATTAATTTGGAATTAAAAAAAATGCAAATAAGCAAAAATATGAAAAAGTAAAAAAATAAAAATGTTAAAGAATTTAAAGATTCTTTGTTTGCTTATTTAATTATTTATTTACATACTTATTTTGATAATCATGTTATTTGTATACGTTAATCTGCACATTTCCGTTCATTGTGCAGTTATAAAAAAAGGCTGCTCTGTAGGATGTGCGTTGGCATCAAACAGCCCAGCTGGTTTCAGAGTGACCAAATGGGCTGCGGGTCAAATTTTAACTAAAAGTCCACCATTTTACTGATTTCTCGTTTTGTATAAATACACAAGAACGAGCGGTTTACCGTTACTGGTGATGTCACTCGCTACTTAACAACGCATCACTCATAACTATTAATTATTAACTCTCTTATTAACCATGTCTTCTGCTTTATCACTTGTGGAAGATTGTTTAGTCACTTCTGTATTGCCATCAGGGGCACTCATTTTGCATTAAAATGTCCTGTGCTGAAGCCTCGCCTCGCCTCGCCTAGCCTAGCCTATCTGGCTGTTTGCCGGCGATTACGTTACCACGCACTGATGTAGCCAGTCTACAGAGACCAAACTGGAGTGGCAGCACCCTGTAATAAACGCATGTCAGTGACAGATGCTGTAAATAATACATATCGAAATACTGCAAAAATTATATCACGGTTACTGACATTTTTTATCGCGGTAAATACCGATATCAAATTATTGTCCAGGCCTAGTTACAATTAAGGGTATGGAATAGATTTAAACAAGAGGTCAGAAACGTAGAAGGTAGAGATCCGTTGGCTATGTAACAGTATAAACTGGTTTTAACCCAAATATGTGATGTAATTTAACTTTCCTGAAAATTGATCAGTGGTGTAAAAACAAATGAACCATATTTATGGGTATGGATTGCTGCAGCCCAGTGTGAACCACATTTCTAAATTTCTGTCTAACGCTTCATCTTTAACTTTTAATGAATGGACTTAAATGGCAGGTCTTGTGTAAAGCAGAATAAAACCCTGGATATGTGGATAAAAAACTTGGTCAGTCTGATATACCAATGATGTCCACTTTTCTCTGTGGTAATAAAGTAGTGCTTTATGTCTTGATTGCACTAGTTACAAGGGTCATTCAGCTTCGACCTCGAAAGGCATTGTCCAATCGTGCTAAAAGACGATCTGTGATCAGTATCAGCATCAAAAATTCTGACTGGTCTATTTCTTGTAATAGGTCTATAATCTATTTGGTCTCAGCCAGATCTGTTTTCCTTCCCCCACCTCAAATCGCATAAAAAAAACCTTCAAAATTCCATCAGCTGTCACCATGACTATTAGCATCTGACGCTGCAATTTTTGTAATAATCGTCCAGGAATTACGGCCTGACCACATGAATTGATTTTCAGCGAGTAACGGGTTTCATTAAGAGAAGCATGTTCAGCCCTCAGCTGCCTCCTGCCACTCAGCATCACACTGCGGCAGGTTGGTTTCGGTGGGCGAACTCTCAAGGTCTGTTCCTACCCCAGGCCCCTGTTTTATTAAACAGGGATGTTATTTTCCTTCACCGTAATGTGATGATAGGTTTCTCAAGATAATGCCTTCCTCCTGACCATGTATCCCAGGTTTCAGGGAACAGTTTCGACAATTTATGTTAATGACACCATTTTTTTTTTTTATTCCTTTGGGGGGAATAAATACTTGATCTGAAAGCCGATTGAAATGTCTCCTTTATGATTCGGGTTTTGTTTTCCCAATCGTGCACCATCTTGAAAAACAGATGGGCTTAGTAAATGCAGCCAACAGATTAGATTTCCCTTTCCTGTATAGTAATAATAGCTTCCTTCCCGATAAAAATCTCCCTCTGTCTTTTTATCAGCGTTTTTGTGCACGTCTGTAGCGCATGACAGGGAAGCCACTGTATCATTGTCAATTACAGTGTGGCTGTCGGGAGGGAGGCGGGGTGGGGGGGGTGGAGGTGTTGGGCGCTTAATGGCATCTAACGCCGTGATTAACGCTCACAGCTCCCGGCTGACTGAGGAACACAGACGTTTTAACGCGCCAGTTAAAAGCCCGCTTATCCCTGTTTTTGTGCACATGTATGACGTTAGATAGTTAGCCTCAGCCATTACTGCCAGCAGGCTCCTGCTGGCTGCTTTGGCAGGTGCTGCCACACTCAGGTGAATTATGAGGCGAGCCAGGCTACTACTCTAACAGCTTGTCGAGCGTGGGAAAATTTGCACCTCACCTGGTTTGAAATGTGTGTGTTTTTAGCTAGGGAAGTTTTTTCCCCCCTATTGTTGCCAGTAGGAGAATTTACATTCTCCTGACCAGTCAGCTCAGTCATCATTTCAACACTGCTGTAGTCTGTAGGTAAGACGTACACCGAAGTGCCAGAAAAACTGCTATAAAAAAGCCTATGCAAAATTCATAGGCTGGTTGTGGCTCTATAATGGTATGGGGTTTGTTTAGCTGGCATTCCATGGGACCCCTGGTACATCTACAAACATCTCTGACAGGTGAACACTGAGTCCTACTTTCTGACAAGGTGTTCATTTTGATGAGTTTGGCCTCTACCAACAACACACGTCTAGAAGACGGCAAATTATGGTTAGAGGAACCCTCAAAATATGGTTATAGGATTGCAATGCAACAGGCTGTGGAATGCAGAATGCATCTCGGAATACAGCAGGATTGTGGATTGTTCTGCAGGAAGTATGGTGCTTATTACCTACAGAACCGAGTCCGTGCCCAACCAAGTATTGGAAGACCTATTAAGTATTAGATGGTGGTACCAGTTTGTCTGGCACTTCATTGTACATATAATGCACAGGACACAGGTCTTAATTGTTGTTCAGTTTGGTCAGGTCTACAAATCTGGAGGTCTTGATTTAGAGACACCATCTGCAGCTGGACTCCCAGTATGCTGCACTTAGCTCTAGTCTTATAAAGAGGTCTCAGTACATAGCTCCTTTATCCTGTTCTGGGGCTCAGCTTCTTTACCGTCTTCCAGGTCCGAGGTCCTTTAACCAATTTCACGGCTTGACATTTTTAGTCTTTTCCAAGCTTTGCCTCATTTCTTCTCTTCCAGCACTCGGCTCCATCATGGTCTTCCAGGACTTGTCTTTGTACTGCCTTCCAGGGCTCGGCTCTTTTATTCTTTTTCTTTATTTCGAAGCTTCTTCTAGCTTTTCCTGACCTCAATGTCTTTCTGCTCTACCTGACTCCTTCTCTTGCCTTACATTTGGCTTTCCACAGATCAGCTTGTTTCATCTGTTTGGATGCCCGTTTTCTTTCTCCTGTCCCAGGACTCTCATCCAGGGCTTAGTTCGTTCTCCACTTCCAGGCTTCGACCCTTTGTCCTCTTCCAGTGCTCTGTTCCTTTCGCTTCCTCCAGAGATTGTGTCCACTTCTCTTCTGTTCCCAGGCTCTGTTCCCTTTGTCCTCTTCCAGTGCTCATCTCCATTCTCCTTTTCCATGGCTCGACTTCTTGGTCCTCTCCCAGGACTCCTTTTTTGCCATCTTCACAGGCTTGGCTTCATTCACTTCTGCCAGCACTCTACTTCTATCAGCTCTTTTTTCACTCTGCCCCCTACTCCTGTCCCAGGACTTGGTTCCCATCTTCTCCGCCAGATCTCTGTCTCTATCAGTTCTTCCTGGCCTTGGCTCTTATAATCCCTTCCAGACCTCGGCTTCTTTTTGAGCTTCCTGGAGTCGATTCCCTTTGCCTGTTTGTCCCTTTATCAGTTCCTTTCTCTTCTTCTTAGCCTGTACACATTTCTCCTTATTCTGTACTCTTCTCCTTTAACCTCATCTAGAGTTGGGTTCATTTTCCTCTTTCTGGCCACGGATACTGTTTTCCTTTCAGGGGCATGAGCTCCTGTCTCTGCTTCTAGAGACACGGGGGTGTCCCCGTGCTTGTCTACATTTTTATTTGAATAAGATTTGTCCATTTGAAGCGCAATACACTGAAATTAGCCAAAAATGCTTAATTCTCTTAAGCTTTAAGACATCCGTTAACAAAAAGACTGTTGTTCTGAAAACCTACTTAGTCTATCTAGGTCTTAAATGAGACATTTCAAGTGTTAGACATCAGAATCTTAATTATCGTACACTGGCTTGTTTGATGTTCCCCTGTCTGTTCTTGCATATTCATAAAACAGAGCAGATGGTCTAAACATTTGGTTTTTAGGTAACTGCTTAGCAGGTTTTTTTTCCCAGTCTTCTTTGAAAATTCAGCTTAGCCGCGCATCTTGTGTCTTACCGAACGTAGCTAAAATATTATTGAGTGCTGTTTTGTTCTCCTCCAGAACCCTCTGGTGTTGATTTACCTTCACAAGGTCACATTGCCGAAGGCGGTGTACATGTTTCCATATCAGAGCCAACTGGCCTGTGCAGGCACAAAGCTAATGAGTGTGCAAATTTAAGACCTTGCAGAATCAGTAAGGTGGAAATTTACTCAAGCAGGAGAGGAAAAGACACCTTTTTAAACATTGAAGCATTCAGCTCATTAGACCAACATACATAAATGTCTATATGAAGCATGTTGTTGTTCATTGAACACTGAAATGCTGGAAAAAGTGGTACACCAGTCTAATACTTTGTAACTTTGTAAGGATGGCAGAAATATAAAAATATTCCGTAGTCAAGGAACACCAGACTTCCTGCAGAATGACAACAATTCTGTTGTATTCCAAGGTGTAGGATTTTTGTGTTCCACAGCGCATTGCATGGCATCCCAGATTTGTTCGATAACATTGAGATTTTGGATGGAAATGGCGAAACCCCAAACCCAGATAAATGTTCATCTAACAGAACTAATCTGCTATCTCTAGATGTGTGTAGTGGCACACTGCCCTGTCTGAAGAGGCCAAACCCATTAGAATGAATGTAGGACATGAACAGGTGTAACTCAGAAAAGAGGGACACACTGCGTTCACCTGTCAGAGACGTTTGTAGACGTTATACAGACGTAATACAATGCAGTGCCAGTATGACTGGTATAAAACTTATGTAAAACAAAATTATAGCAGCTGGTGGTGACGCCAATAATTGTAATTTTATTTATTATTAAATAAATAAAATAAAATAAAACAAACAAACAAACAAAAAATTTATTTATTTAATAATAAATAAAATTACGATTAGTTTTGTTTTACAAAAGTTTTGTACCCGTCTTTCTGGCACTTCATTGTATTTTCTTTGCAAGGAACGTGGCTACGTTTAGGTAAAATGATTAAGAGCTGAAGAACGTCCACCAGCTCTTAATCCAACAAGTGACCAGGATAAATAGAAAGTACTTTTGCCACCAGCAATAGGTAATATATAAATAATATATAAATATATAAATAATAGGTAATTATTTATATACACAATTATTTATATCACCTCCTGTTTTTAAGGTTAAGCAGAGTGTGAGCTATTAGCCACCACAAACATACAACCACTACCACCAGTATAAGATTTCAACACGTATGACCAGTTGTAGGCTTTAATCATGTGTTGAACTGAGCCATCGGAAGAGATAAATGGTGAGCGTGTAGCCCAGCGCCCACGTCCAGATCAGAGAGCAGCGAACTCGCCATCACAACATGTTTCAACTATGTAGTTAATGATGGAGCTCATAGCTGTTGATCGCTGCGCCAGGCAGGACTAATAGGTCGGCCAGACTTTAGATCAGTTTGCCGCAAGGGGAGGTGGATTGGGAGGGGGTAACACATAGAGAGCAAAGAAAAAAAAACAGTGACCTTTTGAAAATGTGCTGCTCGGAGAAAAATGTTTGGTGTAATGTTGTGAGCTTGGATCCCTTATTAGTTCGCCAAGAAATAAAGGCAAAGTTTAAAGAATAGCGTGCTCTGTTTGGACTGGCCTGTTAATTCCTCATTAAAGGAGCAATGGGGCCAAGCTGAACCACTGATGTTATGATGTTAATATTCCTTATTGTTGAGATGGATCTGAATAACAATATATTATTCAGATTGAACAGTTCATTCTAAATGTATAGAGAAAGACGTGTTCCTTGGGTGTTTTTGTTTGTTTGTTTGTTTTATTTTATTTTATTTATTACATTTTTCTTTTTTTTTTTTGCATTGTGATCTAAAAGCACAGGGTGTCTGTATAAACGTTATTAGTTGTAAACATTATTATAAATATATTAATAATAGCAATGGCAATAAAATTGTATTAAAATTAATATAATAAAAAACAAACAGTAATTATTATATTAATTAAAATCAATACAATTTTGTGTTAATTGTGTTTCTTAATTGTATGTTTTTTTTATTTTAAATATATTATAATGTGTTTTAACAGAAAAATTCTGTATAAATAGAGAAAATAGAAAACAATAAATATCTGGGTTTTTTTACTTCATATAAATACTATATTCTTTACTGAGAAAAGTAGCAGCATTTATTTGTAAATTATTTAGAGTACAGTTA
>JAOVVF010000031.1:10130024-10144218 GCA_028565595.1 Duopalatinus emarginatus | reverse complement strand
TATATACGTCACTGCCTACCTCCTTACCTGCCACTCGCTATTCCACAGGATCCAGGCCTTTCCAAACGCGCATCGTTAGCCGTGAAAACAGGGCGTGCATAATTAAAACAATATCCCGTTAACGCAGCTGCTTTGGTGCGTCAAATTAAAAGAGAGGGAGTGCTGAGCCGTCTGCTTCTCCCTCGCAGAACGTCGCTCCGCAGCCTCCTACCACAGCTAATTAGCTCAATAGGAGGAATATTTTAATAGCGATTAATAAGCCGTTTGGTCTACTTGAGCTCTAATGTGACGAATCCCTAAACGGGAGATTTGATCAAAACCTCGCAACATGAGACTGCAATGTTTTTATCGCTCAATTTGTAAGATTCATTTTCATCAGGAAACGTTTGCCAGTTCTTGGTTTTTAATTGCACCATGTACAACAACCTCCGTCTTTTTTTTTTTTTTTTTTTGCTTGGTGAAGATCCAGAGGCCGCTTAACGTTCCGCTGCGAGCCGTCAACAGCAATATGTGATCGAGAGCCCGGGCTGACAGCTGGTCTCTATCCAGCGTCCTGTCAAGTCCGTCAGCACCGTTCCTGACACCTGTGCATTCCGGAGAGCTGATGGCTTTCACACTGTTTCGTCACTTGAGCGAGAACGCTGCTGACGGGCCTCGGAGAGCGGCCGCGACATCAAAGCCGAAGATGCTGTGATCACTCTGTTAGACTGTCTGGAAGAGGGATAGGAAGAGTAAGGGAAAGAAGAAGAAAGGGAAGAAGCCGGATGGTAGGGGCAGTAATAGAAGGATAAGTTGTACTACTCCGTATCAGACTAATTATCAGGGCGTCGTATCGTGATCTACAACATTCTCACATTATTCATTCATTTGCCTTTAGTAGCCACTTGGTCAGGTTCGCTGTAATATCGGTCCTGGGAATGCAGCAAGCCAGAGCATCGCTGGGAATCATACATGCAGACATTCACACCAGTCATGTCTTTGTGAGGTTGGAGGTAACCATTAATCCTAGAAGAAAGACACACCGGCCCAGAGAGAACGTGAGAGTATCCTGAACCCAACATCGAACCAAAGAATCCACCCATTTATACATTTATTCATTGTCTAAGCCGCTTATCCTACTGTTGTAAGGAGTGCTTGAGTCTATCCCAGCACTGAAAGCTCGGAAAGTAGGAAGACACCCCGGACAGGTCACCAGTCCATCACAGGACACGGACACATTCACATTCATCCTCACTCACTAATTTAGTATCTCTGATTTGCCTGACTGCATGTACTTGGAGCTCCAAGATAAAATCTACACAGACACAGGGAGAACATAAAACTCCACACTGAATGGTCTCTGGTGTTCTGGCTGGAGAATCGAACCCAGACCATTCTTGTGAAGTGATAACGCTACATACTGCACCACCATCCTGCTACTCATGACAGCAGTGTTATATGGTTTGTGGAAATCTTCATCCCTTCTTTCACTACGCTCATTTTTGTCATAGACACCCTAAGGAGGGTTGGATTATAGAAATATGGAAATATTCTGAAGGCAGTGAACGCCACACTTCCTCCAGAACAGTCCAGAGTGCTGACGTACACTCTAACACAGACAGGCCTTGTGGTTAGGGAACCAGTCTTGTGATCGAAAGGTCTCAGGTTTGATCCCCTCAACAGACCAGACTAGACTGAAGTGCCATTGAGCAAGGCACCTAATCCCCCACAACTGCTGCCCAGGCACCATTGCTTGGGGCTGCTTCCCCCCTGCTCCAGCCACGTGTGATCACTGCTCCAGTGTTCACCGGTGTGTGTGTGTGTGTGTGTGTGTGTGTGTGTGTGTGTGTGTGTGTGTGTGTGTGTGTGTGTGTGTGTGTGTGTGTGTTTCACTGCAAGGATGAGTTAAGTGCGGAGGTCAGGAGGCAAATAGTTCACTTTCACTTCACTAAAAATTCAGTTACTGTCTATTTACATTTAGGCCTAAATATCACTGTCTACTACACACCACTCAAACAAAATTCAGTGGCATGTCAGCAGCCAGCTAGCTTCTTTTCTATCACATGACCATGAATGCCATGTTCTTTGCTGTTAATGGTTGTCCACGATGTCTTCTGCTGTCTTCATGACTGTAAAACTGTTGTCTTTGGCTTTTTCAGTTGCAGTATCATGCAGGCTTGGCGTCCAGCCTCTTAAACCAGCAGTCACTCAAGCGCTCAGCCAATCAGATTGGAGCATCAGCCAAGAGGAGGCCAAAGGTCCAGCCCAGCACCCTGGTCCTGCCCATTCAGTGAGTTCCAACTCTGTAATCTTCACCGAAAACTTTTAAATTGTCGCAGACAAAATCAAAATCGCAAACAAATTACACTCACTCAGTTACACCTTAAAAAATGACAAATTGAATGAGAATTATTTACATAAAGAAAAACCTGGCGAAGTTGAAATTAATTCTTGTTTTGCCTTCTCAGCTGAGACAGGACATGATATGACATGATCTTGGTATTCAGTTAGAATATCAGTCAAAATAGGACACCTCAGTAGGCAACATTTTGAGATATGTAAGAATTGAGACAGCCTTCTTCTGTGGAGTGATATAGGATAAAGCGTAAGGACAGAGTAAAATGATGTAGAGCGCTCCCAGCTTTTTAATACAGACCTAGTAGGGATGCGAATCTCTCAGTGTCTGGCGATTCAATTCAGACTTTTGGGGTCACAATTTGATTCAAAATCGATTTTTCTATTCATAAATTTTGTGAATTATAAATGTACAAATTTTGTTGAGGTATGTGGTTGACAAGGTGAAACGACGATGTAAATAAACAGAACATTTATTTAAAACAATACTTTTAGGTTCCTTACTATATCAAATCTTTTTGCATTATTTTATATTTATACCAAAAGTTGTAGCCAAAAATTCTTGTCTAGTACCAAAACTTAAATGTCCAGTGTTGGGTTAGCTTAGCTGCCTGGATTTTTCTTCAATAAAAAAAATCTATCAGTGAACAAATAATTCAAATATATTAATATAAAAATAAACATAGACTTCAGTCCACCACAGTGCATTAACCTTTAACTGAAAATAAAAGTCATAGTGCATTACTGTATTTATATTCTGTATAATTTTGTTGGAATTGAGTCCGCTAGCAAGTGAGCTGGCTAATTGGCTTGCTGTACAGTGGCCTAGACGGCCCAGTTCTGTAGTGACTGAGTGAACACATAATGCGACATGCAGCACGCTCGGGAGTAGGAGTTGCAAAAAATAAAACTTAAACGCATTTTTAGGCGTTTTGAATTAATTCAGAATCACCAGGACTAGGAATCGTGATCCTTTAAAGAATCGATTTTTTCTCAGGACCCCTAAGACCTAGTGACCACCAGTTTGTTTTGTTCAATTAATTTTATTTTAGGTTCATTTTACATTATTTAAAAAGCAGAAGGAAAAAATATTCTTAAACTTTTTTTCTTATTTTTTTTTATGATGTTTATTTATTTATTTATTTTTACATTTCATTTCATTAGGTTTAAAACACAGTCCTCCAAAATGTTTTGCTCCATTCTGATAGTGGCACTTGGATTTTAGACAGCTGGAATCCGAACTCATCTGAATCAATTAGGCGTGTGTCCATTTTGCTATGGCTCGTAACTTTCTAACGACTTGATCTAAACGTTATATTCGCTGTGGGGAAATCATGCTCAGCTAGCGAAGTTTGAGACATCTTGAGGCAGACTGACTTTTTACCACTGAATTTATTAAGCTAGCTCATTACACAGCATGATCTTTATAGACACACAGTCCATCCATTCAAGGCAAGATTACAGGTTTTTAATTTGAAATAAGTTACAGGCAGCACACAACTTAATTTTGGATAGAATTCAGCCAGGCAAGTTTTTCCAAATTGACACACACTCATTGGCCATCTTTACTGTAGACCTGTTTTAGATATGCGGCCATAGTACTGCTTCTGAAATTTCTTTAATTAGGATAAATTTCATGAACAAGGAGTGAAATATTTACTTACACAACTTCTCTGTGGACTTAATGACGTGTCTGTGATGTTTTTTGGTTAAAATATCTTATGGGTCAAATACTACAGGTGTCTTTTTACCCTGTCTAAAAACAGCTCTTTCCAAATGCTCAGTTTCAGTGCCTGCTGCTTTAAATGATAATGAGTCGCTGTTCACTTTGCCTCCTCTCCGGCACAGGGTGTGTCAATAGGCATATTTCACAGATGCCGCTTTGGCTGATGGGGGTGAGGTCAACATCTCTGCCATTTTGGACACCTGAACACGTTTTTTTTTTTTTTTAAATAAAAAGCTCTATAATGTTTTTATTTCTCAACCGAATCGTTTTTATATTCGAGGGTTTTTGATCTACATGGAGTACCAAAAATGTCTCGTCTTCAATTACTCTGAATCTTCCAGTCGATAGTTATAGACTAAAATCACTGTTAGACGCTAGAGGAGTGTGTTTAGACTTACATGAAGTGAATTACAAATGTTATAAGGAATTATAAAACAGTTGTTTTATTCCAGTGATGACCCTTGTTTTACCGATACAGGTTGTCAAACCAGTCAGACACAGATTTTATTACGCACGTACAGGTTTTTCCTGACTGTAGCTGGGACGTTATCAACAAAGTTCATCCACTCAGCTGTCCTGTCCTCTGAGGCTGGGGACAGATGACGTGTGTTGGTCTGTTTACCCGAAAGCAATTCAACTAAGCAAACAAAAAATTGGTGCCCCTTCGCAAATGTGATTCTCAAGCTGTGGGTGGAGATACTTGAGCAGTAGGTGGAGATATTTATATGGATGGGTGGGATTATTCTAATGAGAGTAGAAAGGAGTGCAAATTCTGAACAGCTTCCTCCGACCCCCTCACCGAGAACTGACTGGCTTGTCTTATTTCACAGTTTGTGGGTCAGTAGGTTCTCCAGATACACAAATGAATGTACACAAGAACTGAAAAGTCAGTTTTTTTTTCTTATACATAACCTTTTACAAGAAAAATTAAGTTATTGGTCTACGATCTGTCGGTGTCTGAGAACAACCCGCTGTTTTCTTCTTTACACAGTGGCCTCTGTTTCAGTCGCCTCTGTGTATACGACCGTGTATAAAAACACTTTATTGTTTCTCCTGTGTGCTGGAGGGGTCATACACAGTGCGCTTTGATAAGAGGCTTGTAAGAGTGGGAACAAGGAGGATGAGAAGAGAGAAAGCCTAGTTCTCCAGCTGGAGATGAAAGCGGGAAGCAAATGAAGAGAAGATGGAGAAATGGGAAAGAGAGAGCAGTCGTGGCCAGGTGCCGCTTTTTGTTTCGAGTAGTACAGAGCTGTATGTGGCGGCCGCACAACAAGGACGCAATCAGGAGAGTGGCCTCATGGAAATGGTCTTGGTAATGCTTTGTGTTCGGGTGTTTCAGTCGCGTGGATGTGATGTATTTGGTTAGTGGGCATCTGTGTTGTGAAACTGTGGTTACGTTTCCTGCAACATGGACCTCACAAAAAAAAAATCTTAAAAGCATCTGCCCTCTGACCTCTTTCAATTTCCAGTTTCAGAGTTCTATTTGTCACGTACACAGTCATACACGGGTCAGCTGTGGCCTAGTGGTTAGAGAACCGGTCTCATGACTGGAAGGTTCCAGGTTTGATCCCTGTACAGGGCAAGACATGACTGAGGTGCCATCGAGAAAGGCAACTTACTCCCCCAACTGCTCCCCAGGCGCCGTGGTTTGGCGCTTCCCCCCGCTCCAGGCAAGTGTGTTCACTGCCCCCTAGTGTTCACTGGTGTATGTGTGTGTGTCTTTCATTGCACGGATGGGTTAAATGCAGAGGTCACATTCCTGTGTGTGGAGGCACAGTAGGCAAAATACTTCATTTTCACTTTTACCTGCAGTGAAATGATTCTGACCGTTTGTCCACAAAATATAAGCTAGACAAATAGATATAAATAAAAATAGAATAGAATAACTAAAATAAAGATAGTGAAGAATTAAATTATTAAAATATGTTTTAAAAAATATTTGAAAAAATATAGAAAAAAAATGGAGAAAAAAAATATATGTCCGATGTGTTTACAATATAGTGTGCAAAAATGCAGTTTATAAGTGTGTGTGTTTGTGATGGTTTGGGAGTGTCTGTCAGAATGAGTCTGTGTGTGGTGATTTAGCCCCTGTTCCCATTCAGGGCTCGGAAAGCTTGCGGGAAAAAGCTCCTCGTTTTCTCTGTGCTCGCCTTCAGGGTGTGAAAGCATTTCCCGGAGTGTAACAGAGAGAAGAAGTCCATCGTAGGGGTGGCTGAGGGCCTTCGCCATCTTCCTGGCTCTGATCCACCACCACTTATTGTAGATAGTTTGCAGGTCAGGGAGCTCGATCCGATGGATACGTTCAGAAAACGGGGCCTGATGTCAGAATCAAGAATTGCTCTAAATGTCAGAATCGGCTTGCTTGTCTTTTGGCCTGGCAAGAACATATCATTAAAGGTCACAATAAAGTCAAGTTGTCACGATAAATCTACTTGGCTCGCACTCACTACTGCCGTAGTTGCCACGCTGCAGTGCATCGAGGCTCTCTGATGGAGGCATGCTGATGCTGAAGGCGTGGAAAGGGCGAGCTCGGGAAGGTGAACGGAGACAGAGCGGTTCCTCTGTCAGGTGCTATTGTCCTGATGAATTCGCCAGTTCTAAAAGGAGTAGCGCATGAATTATGCAGCATAGCCTTCATTCTGGTTTGTTCTTATGCCTTTTTTTTTCTTTTCCCTATCAAGCATTTCCATTTTGCATCGCCAGCTAGTTTCACACAGCTACATGTGAAATGTTAATGCTCTGACTGAGAGTGATAATTGGGCTTCGGTGATTAGATGCGTCGGTTTTTATTTCGTAGCTCCTTTTTTTTTTAATTAAAACAAATATTTGTCTCATACGCTAGTCGGTGCGAGGAACAAGGACACATTGAACAGGTAAGGACTTTTTAAGTGGTCTGGTTTTGTTTTACATGTGGATGGAGTATGAGAATGTTAAACATATTATGTCTTGAGGGTTTTTTTTCATATTTTATATGTCCCTAAATCAGTGCATTTGGGTTTAAAATTCAAATGTAATTTCTTTTTAAGTGCTGTGGGCAGTTGTGGCTGGAAAAAAAAAATTAAAGTTCTGCGTTGGTTATCAGAAGGTCAGATGTTAAAGCCCCAGCACTGTCAAACTGCCACTGCAGGGCTCTTGAGCAATGCCTTAAAGGTTAAGCTCTGCTCTGGGGACGCTGTATTGTGGCGTCCACTGATCAGCCATAACAGAAAACCTGCCTGACTACACATCTACCAAAACAGCTCTGACCCAAGATAGAATTCAGCCAGGCAAGTTTTTCCAAACTGACACACTCACTGGCCATCTTTACTGTAGACCTGTTTTAGACATGCGGTCATAGTACTGCTTCTGAAATTCCTTAATTAGGATAAATTTCATGGACACGGAGTGAGATATTTACTTACACAACATCCCTGTGGACTTAATGACATGTCCATGATGTTCTTTGGTTAAAATGTCACATGGGTCACATACTACAGGTGTCCTTACACCCTGTCTAAAACAGCTCTTTCCAAATGCTCAGTTTTAGTGCCTGCTGCTTTAAATGATAATGAGTCGCTGCTCACTCCGCCTCCTCTCTGCCACAGGGTGTGTCAATAGGCATATTACACAAATGCCGCTTTGGCTGATGGGGGTGAGGTGTCCGAGATGTCCGCCATGTCCGCCATTTTGAACACTTGTTTTATTTTATTTTTTGACAAAAAGCTTCATGTTTTCATTTCTCAACTTTTACATAGAGTACCAAAAAAATCTCATCTCCAATTATTCTGAATCTCAATAGTTAAGACTAAAATTGTTTCACACTAAAGGAGTGTGTTTAGACTAACATAATGTGAATTACTTACAGTCAAATACACAATTGTTTTAAGGAATTAAGGGTGCTAAAAAATTATTCTTTAAAGAATCGCGATTCCTAGTCCTGAGTCGATTCAAAATGCCCAAAAATCAGTTTTAAATTGCGTTTAAGTTTTACTTTTTGCCGCTACTACTCCCAAGCATACTGCATATCGTATTACGTGTCCACTCGGACAACGTGGAAGAGGGCCATCTAGGCCACCATATAGCAAGCTAGTTAACCAGCTCCCTTGCTAGCGGACTAGTGCACTAGGACTTTAAAGTCTGTATTTTATTTTCAGTTAAAGGTTAAAGTACTGTGGTAGTATGAAGTCTATGTTTACTTTTCTATTAATATATATGTAATTTGTTCATTGATAATTTTTCTTATTTAAGAAAACGCCAGGCTGTTAAGCAAATTTAATACTGGTGATTTAAATTATAAAATTTTATGCACAATCCTGTTTTCGGTATAAATATAAAAATAATGCAAAAAGATTTAATAACCTAAAAGTATTGTTTTAAAATAAATGTTTTATTTGTCTTGCTCTGAGCTGGTGGTAAGGACACTTCAGCCACAAAAAAATAATTATTTTTAATGTTAAGATATTACATAAAAACATATTTAAAGTCATCAGTGTATATTTTGATACTCAAAATGGACCTGATCAGCGTATGAGTAGTTTGTT
Source organism: Duopalatinus emarginatus (assembly GCA_028565595.1). Lineage (NCBI taxonomy): Eukaryota > Metazoa > Chordata > Actinopteri > Siluriformes > Pimelodidae > Duopalatinus > Duopalatinus emarginatus. Next base: position 10,135,638 of record JAOVVF010000031.1, on the reverse strand, counting down.
TCCATTCCGTTCCACAGCATCTGATGTAAACATGTGATTAAATTGCTAAGTCTGATACAAGCTTAAAAAACAAAGGGATAAAACGGTGGTTATGTGTGTGTGTGTGGGGGGGGGGGGATCCTGGCAGTATTAGTTGGATTTGGTTCAGTATCATGATTTCCTTGTATATCTCATATTAAAAAACCCTCACCAATTAGCAATTAAAGTTCAACCCTGATGTGTTGCAGCACCACCGCTGCGCCTCTCAAGGCTGAAGTTTTGCTGTGTTATAAAGTATAAACTAACGGAACAGTCGAATCTTATTACACCGGCATGCTCATGTAATTCAGGTCCCGAGGAAGCTCTGAGTGATTATATACGGCTGTGTTTTCCTTCTGTGTAGTTAATAATCCTCGAAACAGAATTGGGCAGCATTTAATCAGCTAATCTGGCACAGAGGGAGCCGAGCCGAGCACGCAGACAGACTCCCAGCAGCTATTTGGACAGCAGTTATAGTTTGTAATGGGATAAATAAATATGCATGATGCTACTTGTACCAGTAAATCCATTCAGGACGTTTAATGGGTTGTGGAAGAGGAGGGGTAATTAACGTGAACGTCCAAGGAATCATATTTAAACTTTGTTAGATTACTGATTAATTCACAATTCTGATTTACCAGAAGTAGCCCTGACTGTTTGTATTAGATTAAATTTGTTTAGCTGTTCGTGTACACTAAAGTTAGCACTGGGTGATAAAACGATAATGATAATTATCGCGGTTTACCGTTTCCTCGATAAAAGTTTAAGACATAGTCAATAACACGTCGTTAGAATTGGTTCTGTCAATGTTTTGACAGACATCACAAATAGCCAATGAGAACGAGACAACCGCCGCGCCGAACCTATCATGTGACTGAGCTAGAGTAACATCCATTTCAGGTTTGGTTTGGACGCACAGAGCCCAAACCGTAGGTGTAGCAGCAGATTAGCCTATGTGCTAATGTTTGGGTTACGTCAGCCGTGCAGGCCAGGACTAATTCACAACTCAGTGAAAGTTAGTTCAGTTTGTTTTCTTTTGTTTACATTTAACAGCTACTTGAATTTATATTGAGGATTTATACAGAATATTTTTGCTTATTTATTTGTGTTTGTGTTTGAGTCTATACAAGGAAAAAGGGACAGTCTAGAGGTTGAGTTTTGAGATTTTATTTTGTGTTAATACATGCTTTATTTCATATGAATTTTCTTTGTTTTCCTGCAAAACCTGAAAAATTTTATATTTTAAGAATTAGGACTATTTTATTTTAGAATAAGACTATTTAGACTATTTTAAATTAGAACTAATTTAGTGTGTTCCAAAAAACATGAAAGTTTTGTTCAGAATTCAGACATTGTTTTCTATTAACTGTGTTTTAAATTTGGATGTGACCAAGGAAGTTTCTGACTGCTCAGAATTTAGATTTTAGTTTATGTATGTATGTTTATTTGTATTCCAAATAAATATATTTATTTGGAGTACAGTGGAGTAACGTCCCATGGTACATTTCTCAAGTTCTGATAGAAAATAAATACAATTTAAAACAGAATTTGCCTCTGGTATCTTGACCTCTAACTTTTTTTTACCTCAGATATTGATTTGATTTATGTTGTGATATATATCGATATGAACTGATATGAAAAAAATATCACGATACGATTTTTTCCCATTTTTTGCCCAGCCCTGACTGAAGTTTTACAAAAGCTGCTACAGACTATAAAAAAAAAACTGGTACAGATAATGCCTTCTTTCTGACAAGTCATTAATTCTGATGAGTTTAGCCTCTTCCAACAGGACAATTCTCCTTCACATATGGCTAGAGACCCCAAATATGATTGAATATGAAAGGAACAGTCATCTGAGTTTTTTCCCATACCCATGTAAATCACCAGATCTGAATGTTACTGAACACATCTGGGATGCCATGCAACGTGCTGTGGAACAGACGGTTCTGCAGACGGTATAGTGTTTGTTGCATACAGAATATTTCCGCAATCTCGTAGTGTCCATGCCCCATGAGACCTACCAGTTTTCCTGGTACTTCACTGTATATTATTTATTTAGTGAAGTATCTGGCCTCATGCTGACCTTAGAGCAGAATGTGCTAAGATCATGCATGTGTTGGTCGTATTCTCAGCAGAGCAAAGCTGTCACTTAGGTTTCTGTCCATTTCCATCATCCTGCAAGAGACCACTCCCTTCAGAATAGAAATCGCAGGACGAAGACGATCAGTCAGAAGAAGTTCGTATTGATTTGCAGTGATGCTTTACTCCAAAGAGACCATGAAGGTAAAATAAACGCCTCGGCAACATAACCATTTTTCCCCTACTTTAATTTGTTACCCATCTGTAAATACTCCGAGTCCTGTATAATGTGATGGGCTTTAGAGACGATCCATGTCGAAATCTGCTGATCTTGCCTAATGGTATATTTGGTATATAAATCCCAGACTTGTGTTGTTGGTACCATTAGGCGTATTCAGCTCTAAAAAGGCAAGTTATGACACGGGCCACTGTGTGTATTCAAAGGAAAGCTAATAAGGATTTGTTTACCAGACTTGTGATGAAACAGGGGTCTAATTTCAGTGCTGCATTGCAGCAGAATATCCACAGCTGGAGCGATATGAAAATTTCAGTTGCTGGTGATCTCTGATTAGAGGCAGAGATGAAGGCAGTACCCCTCGCTACACGCCAACCCCAGCCCCCCACCCCACATCCATCAGCATTCATCGCAGCCTCTCGCACAGGCACAAGAAAGGGCTATTTGATCACTTTGTAGCATTAATCATACAGTGCAGAATATGTTGCCCTGTTATGCAGAAGAACAAAGTGCAAAGTCTCGGATGTTTTAGTGGTCCGGGGCCCAGAAATTCACCCCAAAGCCTTTTTTTTTATTATTGATTTTTGTATAATTTAAACACTGCACGCGATTGTAATTTTGTGGACAAGGTTTCATCATTTTGGCGGGCAGAAAAGATAATCTGGAGCATTAACATTCAAGACTCTGTTCATAGCGGATTCTTTTAAACTGCCTAACAGAACCTCCCCGATGTCTATCTCCACCGAGTTCTCATTAACTTTGCATTTAGATTGCATGTTGGATAAAAGAAAAGCCTTTGGCTGGTGGTCAGAGAGACGCCTTGTTCCTTCTGGCTCGCTCCGACTTCTTCTCCGGCTCTCATCAGAGCACACCTCGCGCATCAACTTTAAATCAGCTTATTGACTGCGCTGATTTTGTTCCAATCCATTCACTGAATCCTGCAAGGGATCAGGGTTTCACACAGCTCTGGGTATGGACAGGAATATTTGTGCAGTTTAGGGCCTCCTACTTACGGCTATGTCTGCCTCCCTTTTCTGATGAATTTACTCCAGTTCATGTCCTGCATTCATTCTAATGGCTTTGGCATTTTGTAACAGGACAATGCACCACCACACACATCTAGAGACGGCAATTTATAGTTAGAGGAACAATTATCTGGGTTTGGGGGTTTTGTCATTCACACCTAAGTCACCAGATCTGAACGTTACCGAACACATCTGGGATGCAATGCAACACGCTGTGGGACACAGAAATCCTGCACCTCGGAATATATTGTGGACTGTTCTGCGGGAAGTATGTTGTACAGAATATTTCCGCAGTTCTACACTCCTGTGGGGGACCGACATACTGACCTGTATAAGACTTTTTATACTTCACTGTATTTTTTACACCCCTTGATGTGTAAAAATAAAACTGTGTAACTTGCAGGAATAAATTCTGTAACTAATGTCAGGACGTTGCAAAGAAGAAGCGGTTCTGGTGGAATAAAATGCGGAATAACCAATAAAACACTAATGCTATTTAATTAAATTTAGTCAATTTGTACATATTCTTGCCTCCACTTGCCAGTGTAGCTAAAAAAAAAAAAAAAAAAAACGTTCAATAGCAACTAGCTAGCTAGCATCTTGTGTAAGACGTGTTAGGCTACCACAGGTGACCTTATTTTCCTGAGTTGAAACCACTGACTATGTTAAGTACCATAGTGGTTGAATGGTTATATTTCAGGTGCTAGGATGTAATATGTTGGGGTATTGTCAAAGCAAGACCTCTGAATGTGTCCTATGGTGTCTGACACCAAGACGTCAAACCAGATAGGCAAGCCTTAGCCATCCAAGAACATCAGTAAGCCTTGGATTCCTATAACCCTGTTGCTGATCCTTTCGTGAAGCACATTTGGTTAGGTCCAAGCCACTGCATACTAGGAACAACTGGACAAACCTGCTGTTTTAATATCTAACCATAATAATTTGGCCTTTGTCAAAGCTTCTCAGATGCTTACGCTTGCCCAGTAGGTAGACACTGGTCCGTTTTTTGTTTTTGCCTACATCAATACAAAATGCTATAGAAAGCTATAGCTTAGGAAGTGGTGTAGTGTGGGAGAACTTGGAGAGATTGAAAACAATCTGTGAAGCTGTGTTGGATCAGTTGTAGTGGTTGGATGGCCTTCATGAGGAAAGGTTGCAGTAGCCCTGGCTCGGTATTACAGTTCGCTTGTAGTTTGTAGTTGTAGGTGTGTAGCAGTGTCCATGACCCTGTTACTGGTCCTTTTTCGAAGCACTTTTCATTCAGTACTAACCACTGAATACTGGGCACACTCAACCACACCTACCGTTTTGGCATCTAACCATCACAATTTGGCCCTGGTCAACGTTTCTCAGATGCTCTCGCTTGCCCAATTTTTCCAACACAACAAGTTGAAAAACTCCCGCCTAAACCTTGCTGGCTAGTATATCCCGCCATGTATCAGGTGCTACTATGAGAAGATTTTCAATGTTAATCATTTCACCTTTGTCATGTCATGGCTGATCAGTGTATATAACTAGCTAGTTTCCCAGGGTCATGTCTAACTTATGTTAGCAAAGGTTATCATCTGCCAATTAGCCCAATAATATTTTGCAACATTTTTTTTTAAGTTCAGATCAAAATACACTCTATGGCCAAGTTTGTGGACACCAAAACTTTGGGACGGTCATATCCATATGTGGGTCTCCTCCAGAGTTTTGCAGAGTTTTGCAACAAGTCAGAATTACGCAATTGTTTAGGATGTCTTTGTGTGATTTAGTGTTAAGATTTAACTACACTTTAACTAAGAGGCCCAAACCTGGTCCAGTATGATGGTGTCTCTGCACTAAGCAAACTTCATGTAGACATGGTCATTGGCGTCGGAAGCATTTTTAATGTGGGGGGGGGGGGCATGGATGAGATGAGACCCCCCCCCCAAACACAAAATTTTTAATTAATTAAATGTATTTTCCGGCATTTTGGTGTATTTTTAACAGATTTAAATGATAGCTATCATTAAGCTAGCTGATAGATCTCCTAACATTAATTATTCAGCTAACTGCACTAACATAAGGCAAAGCGTTAAAGAGTTTAAACGTTAAACCTGATACAGGATATTAATAAAGAGATTCCTGGGGTTTGTTTCGTTTTCCTGGCCTGCAGCTTTTGGCACACTTGTTGGGAATGGCGCTCCTATTTCGTTATTTTCATGTAGTTTTTAAATAAAATAAAGGTAGTCTCATATTCTGTTCTCATTCTCTGTATTTTATTTATTTG